>CAUZXS010006328.1:0-86212 GCA_963585895.1 Sepioteuthis lessoniana
TAATGAGTTTACCATCTGTTGAGGTCTATCTGAAAATTTTCTTTTGATGAGATGAAAATCTCCGCCGTTTTCTTATCTTTTCTGAATGTTCCGAATTTTGTGCGACCACCAGTATCAAAAAAAAAAGAATTCGCAAATTACTGTGCAGTTCATGAGAACTCAGAAGAAAAACATATCCGGATTTTAAAAATATATACCAGACTCTTTTAAACACTCTGCTGAAACGGTTAGAAACGATTCCATACAAACTGTAGTTGTTGAAAAATCCATATGGTTTGAAATTCAGTTGAGATATAATATAGCATTGGAGATAGTTTTATGGAAGTGTATAATTTTCACCTATCAGTCGACTTGAAGTTGTAGTAATAAACCTCAGGTGTATCGTGAATGTAAACTATCTAAAGAAAGAGCGCACGTGGCTTAGTTGCTCACGTGCCGGAATGTGACGTCATAGTAAGTGGGTTGTACCTCCAGCCATGCAATTACATTCACTTACAGACAAATATCCTTATAAAAAGCATAATCTCCTTTATCAACAACCCCCAGCCAAGGGTTAAATAGCACCACTATTATCCTTCTACTAGAATTGGTTTCGCATTGAATAACCCACGAAGGTTGATATACTATTAAACATAGAAAACAAACAATATCTTAAATATTTCTTAATAATTAAAAAAATATTTCTGTTGACATTGTTACATTATTATTTGGTTTGGATCATTGTTTTACTATAACTGGTGGAAAATTAAGGAGGTCTTGTCTTTCCCTAGGGTATTAGTCCGACTGGAGTTCAAACTCGCTAGCTTGGGTGTCAGAGTCCAGCACGCTAGCCACCACACCACAAGCCCTCGTCCCCACATTATAATTAAAGGTACACTGCCTACTTCCTGTAATTATCCAGTCCTGCTTAACACTCTTTCGCCTCACTGCTTGTCATTCTGAATAAAAGCTGACCTCAACGGGGCTATTTCTCAACGCTATAGTCCTAGACGTATCAACCAAGGATGAAAAAGAATGTTACAACAATCAAAACTAACACGACAACAATGCGTCGACGTATACCACAGTTGTGAAGTCACGAGTGACTCTGGCGAAATTGTAAAATAAGTAAAAAGTTCACAAAATGAATAAATAAGCTGCAACTTGTTAGATACGTGACGTAAGAGATGCAATAAAAGAAAGAAACGTATCCCACATATGGTCAAACATGTCGTCTGTGCAACAGTAGAAACCAGGGAGGTGCCCCTGGTGTTATGGTTATCGTCGTAGGAAATGGACACGGCGACACGAGTTCAAATCCTGGACGAGACCGATTGCATTTCACATAGCACTAATACCCTTAGGAAAGGTATGAATCCAATGATTCTCCCTCCAGCTATGAGTAAATAGTATGACAGACTGGGTTCTTCAGACTTGGTGAGGCAACTAGTCTAGGAGAAGGAAAACTCTGAATTCAAACCTGTTAAACTCCGCTTAAAAGAATTGACCTTGTGTCATATCCTGCCCGAGTGGAGGGGTTGTGTAAATAGGAACAGTAGAAACCATTCTAAAGTTTCTGAGGAAACACATACCAGTAGAAAAAACTTAGTGTCCTAGCGGTTAGAGTGTTTGCCAATGGCCCGAGAGACTAGGGTTCAATTCCATGTCGAGTCATACCAAAGACTCAAAAAAATGGTACTAGATGCCGCCTTACTTAACATTCAGCATTGTAAGGTATGTGGAGCAATCTGGGGAAGGGAGTAGTGCCCTTCCCCTACACGTTGAGTTATTGAAAAAGGAGCCTTTGGGTCACCCTCGACTAAGGTCGCCAACTTTATTTATTTATATATATGATCCCACAGAAGTATGTATAGAACGTTAAGCAACAGCATGCGATAAAGAAACCATGGATGTGAAACTGGATCCAATTGGCAGCCACTGATGCATGTAATATAATGGCCGAGGGATTTCGTTTTATGCCTTTGGGTTTAGTTAGGCTGAGAACTTTTCGGCTCAGCACATGGGTTACTTCGGTGCAACATTAACGCATGTGTTCACGCGCGTGTGTGGGCGGAGCGGACGTATCACTCAGAGATGTCACAATAGCCCGAGATGGGAAACAGGGCTAGCAAGTGCGAATGACGTCACGCATCGGAAGAGCGCAGAGGTTTTGGGGAATTTGAAGAAAGTTAGTAGAGTTGAGACTAGATACCCGACGAGAAGGGTTGACTTTCGCTTGCTCGCGGAGACCCTTGTGGCGGGTGAACACGAGATGGGGGTGGGGGCAGATGAAAAAGCCAGAATAGAAAGATTGTGCCTCTCTCCTTATGTCGAAAAACCTTTAAACTCAAAGGTAATAAAAAGTTTCGTACCTGAACTGAGAAGTCGTAAGTGTTTTTCGTGTTTCGAGAATCCTATGTTATATGTTAAATATATATATGAACATTATATGTCCATTTCACATATCCGTATATGGGTATGGTACAGTGCATAATTCTTCACAAAATGTAACTCGAAGAACATCAAAAGTATTCGGTTTAATTTTAAGTAGAGAATGAAGACCTTGTCTCGTTCCTAGGGAAACTTGCAAGTGAACATATGAACCTATTAATTGTGCACGAAGTTGAAGATATCAGTTCGACGTCAGACTGGATGTTATTACTGACTGCATATTCTGACATTTTTTATTCGGGAACTATTATCTAGAGTATTGAGCCTATTGGTCGATGAAACATTCACACCGAAATTGGACGAACACTAATGTCCAAGATTTCTCGAGTCAAAGAAGAACTGAGGCGACAGAAATAGTTGTCAGTTATTGCTCCCCACCCTCCGTTGACGAAACAACGGACTCTAATAGTCGGAAGAAGTCTGTGAAAATCTGGATCTGCATCGATCTCCGACACTTAAGCAGAACACTGATGTTTGAGCGATATCAACTACCTACGACTGAAAATGTGAGGCTGAAATTAAGAAACGCAAGGTATTTCACTGATATAGATGTCGCATTTACATATTGGGGCATAGTATTAGACGAGGAATCAAGCCATCTCATTACTTTCCAGACAGGATTCGGTCAGTATAGATGGCTCACACTCAATCTTTATTATTTGTGTGAGTTCGAAATAATTTTAGAAGTATCTTCACCGCCGCGCTGTTGATGGTTTTAATGGGGTAAAATGCACCGCTGATGACATAATTGTGTTTAGAATGATACAAATCTGAAATCGCTGCGACAGCGATACCACAAGAAAGGAACCAAGCTGAATAGGGAAAAGGCGCAAATCAAGAAATCAGCTATAAACTCCATGAGGTATCTCATAACATGTGATGGTCTACTCATAGATCCTGCTAAAATTGATTCAATCGCTAAGTTGCAACAACCAATTTCCGTTGAAAGAATACAGTGACTTTGTGGAACGGTCAGTTACCCTGTAAGGTTTCTGCTACGACTATTCATGAATATGGAAGATATTTAATGCATTTGGTTTCGTGTACTACTATGAAAAAGGACCTTGTAATCCGATGTGACGACAGTTCAGAAAGACCCAATGCTGCTCTGCTATAAGAAAAGCCTAGAGCGTATTCAAGCAGATTTCTCACAGATACAGAGCAGAGATATGCAGCTTGAAAAGGGGGTTCTTATGATTGTGTTCTCATTAGAAACATTTCAACAATACATATATATATATATATATATATTGCTGAAAAATAAAGATAGATGTTGATCATAAACCACTGGAAGCTATAGTAAACGAACTCCTTGCGAAATCATCAAAACGGATACATGGGATGCTACTGGGCACTCAGAAATATGACATCAACATCGTTTACGTCATATGAAAACTCATATACATCGTTGCTATGCTATCACGGCCCTTCCGACAGGCGAGATCTTCTGGACGGAATTTGAACATGTCAACAAGCTTAGTTTTCTATTGATCTGTGATAAAAGGCTGACACTGATACACCGAACAACAGATCACAGCTTACTGATAAAGCATATTTCCTAGCCCCTGTATTCCTATACTTCCATGTTCGAGGTGAAATGTCACCCCTGGACGGGTTCATATTTAGAGACGAGGGAGTTCTCATTCCGTCCTGCCTTGGGACTGATATCAAACGTGTGATACGCTCATCCAACACAGATATCAATGGATGCTTGCGACGCGCCAGAAGATTTTTTTCTGGCCTAGCATGACATTAGATATACGGAAATACATCCCCACATGTGAGACTTACTGCAAGTTCACGGCAGAATAACCCAAAGAAACCTTCATCATCATCATCATCATGTCGTGTCGCTAGCACGGATATCCTTGACCATCTCTCGCCACTTCTCCCTATCATTCATCGCCCCCGGCAGGTCTTCTGGGTTACATCCTGTGTCCTCACATAGCTGCTGTATGTAAGTTCGGGCTGGTCGTCCTGCTTTTGCTTGGCCATATGTGGAGGTCCATAGGAGTACGTCACTTACGAGCTCGTCCTTGCTTCTCCAGCAGTGTCCGGCGTGTCTGGCTCGTCTAACCTGTATAGTTTTCGTGATGGGAGGCAAGTGGCCGTACAGTTGGCGTCTCATGGGGTGTTGTCGCCATGACTTGTTCAATATTGCTCGCAACATTCTTCAGATCGCCCATGGTCAAAAAATTAGCCTCTATTTATTTATCTAAAAACTTTGGGTATCTTGTCACTGTCGACTACTTCTCAGATTTCTTCGGAATAGACCTACATTGTCACTTTGACTGACATCCGAATGTTGATTGTACACTTTGCGTAATACAGAATTCCAAGTCATGTAATCACTGATGTTAGCCTCCAGTTTATATAACCATTATAATGCCACTTTTAAGAGATTTGGGACTTTGAAAAGTTTATTGGTAGCTCTTGGTTTCAACAAACGAACGACAAATCTGAATCTGCTGTTAAGAGCGCAAAACGCTTCACGCAGAAGAAAAAAGACGCTCATGTCGAACGATTTCTTGCTCTCCTAAACTTCCGGAATACCCCTAACTAAGGCAAAGGAAACACAGCCTCTATTAAATTACCGGATATGCTTGCTGCTTATGGAGCTGCTGCTAGTGTAACGGTTATCATTGCCGGAAATGGACACGGCGATCAAATCCTTGACTAAGCTGTTTGTACTAGTACCTTCAGTAAATAGTTGGACAAACTTGACTCAAACTTTGGCATGGCAACCGGTATAGTAGAAGAAAAACAGCGATTTCAGACCTTTTCAACTCCGCTAAAAAATTGACCTTGCGTTCCATACTACTCTTAGTGGAGGGATAAAGTAAATACAATAATGTTAACTGCTACCCATGAGTAATAATCTGCTAAAGCCATGACTTCACCCTGGAGAGGACAAAACCCTACTCGAACGCAAATAGTCGGTCACATCGGACAACTACGAGGATCATTAAATAAGTTTCCAGACTATTTTCGTACGGGCACTTTTATTGATGAAACTCTAGTCCTCTTCGAAGTAATCTCCTCCAGCTGCAATGCAGTTGTTGTACCATTCCAACAAATTATGGAAGGCCCCATGGAAGTCCTCTTGTGTGATCGTATCAATGACCTTCGTCACAGCCTCTTTCGTCTCCTCAATTGTCTCATAACGACAGCCTGTGAGCTTAGGGAATAACCAAAAGTCACTGGGAGGAAAGTCTAGACTATAGGGAGGCTGAGGAACTGTCTTGATGCCCATCTTGGCCAAATAGTCGGTGACAAGGATGGAGTTGTCGACTGGTGCATTGTCCTGACCCGATTTGAAGAATGCAGGCCTCTTCTCTAGGAATCTCTTGCTGAACTCCCTTAAAACCTCAACATAGTAACCCTAACCCTAACACTTTGGCCTATCAACTCTGGTCTATTGACTTCCTTACTCCTCCCACACCTCTCATCATCCCTCACAGACTCCTTGAATCTCTTATGCCACTCAAAAACTCATGCTCGATTCATACAAGATGCTTCAAAAGCAGTCTGAAGCATTCCATACGTTTCTGTGGCATTTTTTCAAGTTTAAAACAGAACTTTATTGCATATCGTTCTTCTAAATTGTCCTCACTTCCAGATTGCATTTTTGAAATTGACCGACTGTGACAATCAGGGTTTAGTAGGGTGTATTCCAATTGCTGCTGTTGCTGTTCATTTGAACCTGAAATCATAAAAATTGGTAATTCATCTCAAAATATGTATAGCAATAACAAAGTGAATTTTCAAGCGTCTACGACAAATTTAAATACTTGTACAAAAAAGTCTGGAAACTTATTGAAGGCACTAAGTATAATCGTTACACACAGGAATTGCCTGAGTCAAATGAAGCTGATGTTAGAATGCACCTGTGCAAGAGAGATGATTATATGTGGGAGAGAGGTGTTATAAATCGACGCATGGAGAAGTGATCATATGAAGTCGTAACACGTATCGGGGTATCTCGATTTAATGGACATCAACCGCGTAGGTCATCGGAACCAATACAGGTGGTGAAGAAGTACACACTGACATGTCCGGTGCCACCCTCTTCAGTTGACATTCTACTCCCAACACGCTGAGCGCAGGTACCACAGAGTGCCTCATCACCGGTAGGAGCATCTTTCCTACCAGTAGCTTTCCTGTCAAGGAAGATAAACGCACCAGAACCTAACAAAATATCAATCTTCAGTCAGAACCCTTACCTACACGGGGAAGAGATGTTAGACTATGAACTTCATCAATAAAAAATGGGGATTTCAGAATTATTAAATGCATGTTTCCAACCTAGCTTCCTCCCACGATCTGAATAAAAGCCACTCTCAGCAACCCTCTCTCTCTCTCTCTCTCTCTCTCTCTCTCTCTCTCTCTCTCCCAGTTTTCGTGTTAGTCATATATTCGAGTTCTACATCGTAACACACATTCTACATTTTTTTGAACAGTTAAATAATTTGAAGTATTGCTATCGAACTGTAATAATTCTGTTTAATATCAGTCATTTGTTTGCACACAGTTAAATGGTTTCGAGTATAGTAAATTATTTGATAATTCTATTTTAACCATCTATGGGATTCAAAGAGGTACTACCACTTCGGGTAAGGATGGACCTGGTAGTAATGGCAATGAAGACGAACTCCATATTCCATAAACGTGCAGGACGGGAGCCTCAACATCAAAAGCAGTTTATCATAATATTCAGGACTGTCTTGTGGGGGGGGGGTCTAACTCCTCTGCAGAGATGCAATTGGTATATTGTACAGCCCTTTAGCTCTGTTGTGTTTGTGTGTAGAAGTCCATTAGAGAATGTCACTCAATAGTTCGTCCTTACTTTTCAAGCAATACACAACCAGTCTTGTCTTTCTAGGATAGTCAATAAGATAGGTGTGGCCGTACAGCTATTGTCTTGTAGGGTGTTGCTTCCAGGGTCTGTTCTAAAGAATAATCTGCATTGTTTAGTTCCCATGTAGTTTTTTCTCCAAGCGTTTCGTTAGAATCCAAGTGAACCCATACAGTAGTACTGACACGCCTACGGCTTGGAAGAATTCCCGTTTTATTCAATCAGAGCGATCAGAATTCCATATGGTCGATAACCTATCAATAATTGCGCATGCTTTCCTTTGCGTTTGTTGGTATCAGTTTCAGTAGAGGAGATATTGCTACAGAGGTATATGAACTGATCTATTGATTTGAGAGCTTGCTATTTAGTGAGGAGATACCTCCATTTTGAGTAAAGCACATGAGCTTTGTTTTACTTGAATTGACGGAGAGACCAATACCTCTTGCTAGTTGCTTCTGGCAGTAGAGACTCTGCAGATGTATATGCCAGAAGCCTTATGTCATCCTCGTTCAGTTAATATTCTTCAGGGATATCGTTTTCTTCATGTTCTTTTTAGAGTGAGACCCTTTTCTTTCTTTAAATCTATTGACATTCGTAGTACGTAATCTAGGCAGATCATGAAGAGAGTTGTATCTTCTGTCAAGACTCCAGCGACAATATTAAATTTGTCAGTGTTTCCATCAGTTGAGTGAACCATAGTCTATGTGTCCTTGTAAAGTATTTTTATAGTCATAACGTTTTCCTTTGGTAAACCAGAGGCTAGAAATATTTTCCCCTCTTTTCTCTGAGTATGGAATCAAATGTTTTTGAGAAATCTACAAACAAGACTGTTGTCTCGAGATATTTTGCCAGTATTCTTTCAATGATTTGACAAAAAATTAGAACCTGAAAAGTTGAGGATCGATTATTCCCAAAGAAGTTTCGATCTTTCCAAAGAACGTTTTTATCTTCAGGTTGGATACGATTAAGAAGTAGAATATTATGGAGCTAAACAGCTCTAGCAGTAAGAGGTATACCTTTGTAGTTCTCAGTGATTCCGAGGTTGCATTTTTTTTCGAGATGGGTGGATGCAGCCTTTCGTTATTTTCTTTGCAGAGTTTTGGTTTTATATGTCTAGTTGCATAAACAAAGTATTTAATCAAATTTCCTTATCTTTCATACTTCCATAGGAGGTTTTTTATCAAGGCATGCAGTTTTTTCCGCTTTTAATTGCTCTCAAAACTGTATCGAATTCATTCCCCATGATGTGTCCATATCTAATTTAATGTCCAGTTGGTCGAGGATAATTTCTGCAGAAAGATTGTGTGTGACTTCCCATGGGTTTCTGTTGTGGCCCCGGAAAGGGTCACTAATGAAAATACAAACACGGATATTAGATAACAGATTATATTACACAAGAAAGATAGAGTTACATAGAAAAGGTAAGAAGTCTCGTACTGTTCGGATAACACCGATATTGATCTACCTTCAGGTAGCGAAATCTCTAGTACTAATAACGATGAGAAGAGTCCATTATGGTAAGATGGGTAAGGCTTCCACAACAGTTTCCAAGCAGAATTTTGAAATGTTCTTTATTCTTCTGAAGTCTTTCTTCATGATAAGCAGTTTTTAGGCTTAATCTTAAGTTTCTTATCTCTCTCCTCTCTTCATTTGCTGTTTGCCATGTTGATTGTTTATCTTGTAAAAAATTTCTAATTTTATTTATTTGAACTTAAATGGATTAATCTTGCTCTTTTCGGTATGCGTTCGTTGGTTCTTTCTGAGTTTTGGTGATAGTTGGGTTTCAGCAAATTAGTACTTGTTGGGTTTCTTCTTTGAAGTAAAATATTTTTTCAAGATATCCAGTTTTCGATTTTTTAAAAAACGGTTTACGACTCCCAGGGAACTTTGGGTTTAGCTTTTCCCTTTGCTGATATGCACTCAGCTGCTGCTTCTAGCAGTGCGGTTACAAAGTTTTCATATTTGTCATTTGTAGAATGTCTTTCAGATGTCTTCTTGATAGAATCAAACCTGTTTCTTACACTTATTCCATCGTAGACTCAAGCGAATCGTTACTGAAACGATTCTGTGATCTGAATATTCTTCTTCAAAATATGGAAAAGTCTGACGATTATCCACTTATTTATCAACATATAGTTAATCCACGCTTCAGAGTGATTTGAATTAGTGTATGTCTATAGTTTCCCTTCTGAAATTTAGAGTTTAGGCCTAAAAGTCTGTTTCCCAGAGAATTTTATTAGGAAAGTTGGAAAGGCAGTTATTTATCATTTTTTGTCTTTGCCTACGTGAGGATTCATGTCACCATCGATGATCAGAAGTTCGTGTTTGGGAATGTCAGACTAGGGAAGATGGTTCATTATAGAAGGTGATGATGTATGTTCCATCGCTGACATTAACAGGATGATTGCTTTACAGGGGTTGCCGTTAAACTTAGCATTGCTCATTAATCTCGATTGCATTTTCTCTATGTTATTTAATTATTTTAAAGGACGAGGACTGAGAAACGTTCCTCATCTTCAGTGGTCTTCAAGGAATTTTTCCATGCAGATACTGACACATATGTCCTTATATTAGTGGACGTATGGTACTATAGTTCTCCCACTATCAATTGTGACGCTGCATAAATAATTATCTCTGGATGAGTGTTCATTTTATGCGCATGTGACGTCGAGGGCAGTCTGGCACTTGACCCTCTGCAAAAATAAGTCCTGTTCAAGACGCCTATTTCGGGCATATGGTAAACTGGCAAACAATTTAGGGGTTAATTTTGGGCCAGACTGATCTCCGACGCTGGCAAAGGGGGTTCAAATACCCCACCAAGTCCTTCATTTTACTACCCCCTCAGATAACGGAAAGCATGGACTTCCAGGTTAGAAAATAGTAACTGTTGTCAAATTTCCAAAATTCCCTTTTTAATGTTTTAAGGTGAATTAGGCATTTAGCGAGAATTAATGAAAGCGATACGAAGCTGAAACAGATATGTGCAAAAGAAGGCGACTCGATAGATAAATAACACAACCATAAGATTTCAACACTAGGGTGCTTTTAAAATATAACAAAGTTTTAATAGGCAACGACCTAATAAATAATGATAAGATTTAAGAAACAGTTCCTTTTTCTTTTTTCTTTTCTTTTTAAGATACCGGCTATATTAAGCCATCAGGCAGTATCAAATATCAATGTCTCTCAACAGTCCTTTTCTTCTTTCTCCTTTTTTCTTTCTTTCTTTTTTCTTTTACTTGAGAAAATGCTTAAGTCACCGGGTTCATTCATTAATTTACTGTTGATAAAACAAAATCCTTTCAGTTTCTCTCTTTCTTTTTTGAATACATATAATTCCAATATTTAGGAAGGGTAGAAGGAAAAACAGTTTAAGTTGTACTTATCTTTGACAAGGTTTAATGTTCAGGTTCCTTTCTTTTACGGGCGAGTGACATCCGTAGAGTCTGGCTGAATATATGCACATCTTTCTAACGCTGACTTCTGTCCAGAGATTCTGTTCTACTCTTGGCTGTAAACCGGCGTCTTTATCCGCCGACTTCTGTCCTCAAACTGAAGATTCTTTTCCAAATGTCTCTAACAAAAAGTGTCATTTTGGCGCCAAAGGGTCTATGGCCAATCATTTGACTTTTTCCTTCTCCCACTGTTTACTCCGGTCATGCTACTAGAGTGACCTAGATTCCTTTCTTTGTTCAACAGGCTGCAGATCATAGCGTGCGAGGAATTGACTTTCGTTCATATCTCCCTTTAACGGTAAGTCTGTTGATTCAACACAGAATGGTAGGGGAATTGACCTCCCTTTCCCTCTCTCGGTAGCATACCACGTCACACTATGTAACTGCACGCATATGGTGTATATATTCCTTTCTGTTTCAGACACAGAATCCTCGACCAGCTGGTTTATTGTATTAAAAAATCGATTTGTTGAAAATGTTTTTGCATCTAAGTAAATTTGGTTTAGGTTCTGCTGATGATTTTATAAGACTAAGGCCAGAAGTTGGTTGGTTGGTTGGTTGATTTTTATGGCATATCAAACATTGTAGTTTATTTAATGCCAAAACCATTTTTATACAAATAATCAGTTCTATTTCAAACAATTTAGTTTAGCACGAGTACACAGTTTAATTGTCAAAAACATTTCTATTTCAAGCTATTCAGTTTATTCAAACAGTTCTAATTCAGCCAATTCAGTTTAGTATAAGTACATATTTTGTTCACACACAGTTAAATGTCAAAACAGTTCTATACTAAACAATTCAATTTAGTGTAAGTACAGTTTCAATATAAAAAAAAACTTCCATTTCAAACAATTCCGTTTAGCATAAGTAGGCAGTTTAAATGTAAGTACACTGTTTGTCAAAACATTTCCATTTCAAGCTATTCAGTTTAGTCAAACAGTTCTAATTCAAACAATTCAGTTTAGTATAAGTATGCAGTTTATTTCTATTGAGCCCACAGATAGGGTCTATCAGATGCTAACATTCCGGGCCAGAGTGGACTCTGGAGAAATGGCAATGAAGGGGTGCTCCGCATTCCCCAAAGCCCAAGCATCACTGGAACCTCACCATCAGATTGTTTAGTGTCATAACCATGACACTCATTGGCGGGGAGTCTGACCCCTCTGAAGAGGTGCAGTCAGTGTATTCTACAACCCCAGCCGAGTGGGCAAGACTGAGTCCAGCGCTCCAACCTCAGGAAAACACTTACCTTATTGATCTGCGTGAAGAGCGATACGGTTTTGACCTTTGATTTGAATTTTAATCGTAATCTTTCAACAGACCCCATCCTTATAAATAGGTAGCTGTAATTTCCTGATTGAATTATTTGATTTTGGTTATTAACCTATAATATCAGTAATAGTAGAATCGTAACGTCCACCCGAATTTTCGATTAACTGTTTTGATTCACATCTACCGTGCTGCATCTGATGGTTTCAAATGCTACATACTTTTACTATTCTTGCAACACCCTCTCCGCCGCCAGTATTAAATATCCAGTGACAAAGTGGTAGTCTCCGAGGCATGATGGCTAAAGTGAATTGCAGCCTCGAAGTAAACGAGTTCGAACTCCTGTCGCCATACTACGTTCATTTTAGATTAATACTCTTTGGAAAGGTATGAACGCCCTTACACCTCTAGCTCGTGGTGAAATTGATATCATCGTCTGAAATGGATACGGTGGCCCTGGTTCAAATCCTGGACGAGGATATTTGCATTTCATACAGCGTTTATACTCTAGAGAAAGGTGTAAATTCTTCCTTTAGCTATGGGACAGACTGAGTTTTTTAACCTCGATATGACAACTGGTCAAAGAGAAGAAAACTTTGAGTTCAAACCTCTTGAACTCCGCCAAAAAAATTGACCTCATGTCGCATCCTGCTAGTGCGGAGGGGTTGGTGTATACTTCCCCTGGGGGGTTGAATAGTATCAGTGCTGTACTTAACATTGGCATGGAATAACTCACGAAGGTTGATATGCCATTAAACAAAGAAACCAAACCAACGAGAAACTAAGGCAAGATGTCTGAATGGTTTTGAATGTTGCATGTTTTATTGTCACGGTGTTTGACCTCTTCTGAACTACGCTTCTTGGATTTTGATCGAGTGAGTTTTTCTTCCAAGAGAAAAAAAATCTTCTTTAAGTTTTAACTTTAAGTCACCCATTCTATTTTGATCTGGTGTTGTGCGTTCAGTATTCCTCCGTCTTCATAATCAACTATGTTTTTATTTAAAAAAATATATATATATAGCATTGACAATATGCGAAACCACTGAAAAGTAAAGTTAAATTCCTTATATTTTTAGTCCATGTAATGTAGTGGTCAACGTGCTGAACAACAACATCGTTGTAAGCGGGTTCGAACTTCAGTCACGTTATTACATTCACTTTCAGATTGATGCCCTCCGGAAAAGTATGAACCCCCTTATCAATAGTACCACTACTAGTCTTCTACAGAGATGGGGTTAGCATTAAATAATCCACAAAGGTTTATATGACATTAAACAACCAAACCAAGACACAAATATTTCGAATAATGAAATACTAACTGACGAAGGGATGGATAGCAAAGATATCGTTCCAGTTATGAACTTTTGAACACCTGTTAAAGATATATGCGAATAGACCTCTTTTTCTTTTGTCAGGTTTGATTGAGGGGAGACGATATTTCTTCTTCTTCTTCTTCTTCTTCTAGAAAACATTAAATCTTGGAGGTATATTTATTCAATGATTGTAGCAACCATTATATTTTTTATCAAAAGTACAGCGTATACAATATGCAAAAGCAAATGGAAAGCTTTTGCTTACCAAAATCACGAAACGCAGTTTCTTCCAATCTACGGTCGTGTCGATAATGCTATATGGATGCACTACTTGGACGCTAACAAAACGGCTGGAGAAAAAGCTAGACGGCAATTACACAAGAATGCTGCGAGCAATATTGAACAAGTCCTGGAGGCAACACCCCGCAAAGCACCAACTATACAGCCACCTACCTCCCATCACGAAAACTATCCAAGTTAGACGAACCAGACATGCAGGACACTGCTGGAGAAGCAGGGACGAGCTCATAAGGGGTGTACTCATAAGGACCCCCACATATGGCCGAGCAAAAGCAGGACGACCAGCTCGATCATACATACAGCAGCTATGTGAGGATACGGGATGTAGCCCTGAAGACCTTACAGAGGCGATGGACGATAGGCAGAAGTGGCGAGAGAGGGTCAGGGATATCCGTGCTGGTGGCACAACATGATGATGATGATGATGATTAATGATCGGACGACTTACGAACAACTTTAACGGTTGATACTTACAACAAACAAAGCATTTACAGCTGCCTTGCAATTGACAATGGTTGTCCTTTATATGCCGGATATATTGATTCCATATTCCTCATATTCATGGGCAGAGAAGCAAAACTGAAAAAGACCCGTCGGCTGGGCCTGTAGAATATACTGACTGCATCTCTGCAGGGGGTAAGACTCTGCAATGAGTGTCCAAGATATGACATTAAACTATCTGATGGTACCCCTTCAATGCTATCACTCCAAAGTCCACTCTGACCAGGAGTGGTACATTGATATAGTCCTATCTACGGTCCTGCATCTCTGCAGAGGGGTTAGACTTTCCCGATTAGTGTCCTGGATAGAACAAAGCTGTGCACTTATGCTAACCTGAATTGTATGAAATAGAACTATTTTGATATTTAAACAGCATACTTATTGTGGACTGAATTGTTTGAAATAAAACTGCTTTTACATTTAACTGTGCGTGAACAAAAAACTGCACTTATGCTGAATTAGTGGAAGTTGAATTGTTTCTATGTATACAAATGGATTTGGCATTAAATAACCAACAATATTTGATGTCATAAAAACAACTAACCCATTAATAAACAACCGTGTGAAAAAATGTTATGAACAAAATGTTTTTTATAAATCATATATTTGATATATGTATGAAGAGGATTTGGTATTAAATAACCTACAATGTTTGATATACCATAAAACCCCACAACCGAAACTGAAAAATTAACACAAAGAACTGACAACTAAAAGTAACACTGAACAGAAAACCTACAAGCACACACAATTTTCTTTATAAAAAAATCAAAGCCCAAACATCTCAAAGATAGCTTTCCTACTCAGAAACACTTGGACAAAGAAAAATCCTCACAGACAATAAGGAACAGAAAAGACAAAAGTTGAAAACCAGATAACCAAAGCCATTTCCACCCCGAGGCAAGACACTAAAAAGGTAAGACCGAATGTGAACATAAATCGCATCGCCCTCATAGCGACATTCAACAAGTTGTTCTCCCAACGAGCCGAATCAGGAACCGTCAGGGCATTTTGAAAGTAAACCCCATGTTAAAAACTGTCTTTCAAGAACCACACACACTTACTTATTGTTGACCAAATAACCTTAGATTGAGAGCAATAACATAGTAAACGATAAAATAATCCATAAAAAGTCCGAAATAAAATCCACTAAATTTTTCCAATTATTAGATAAAAACTTTAAAATTTTATCACAAATTGCAGAAGCATAATATATAATTTATTTATTGGATTGCACACGCAGCTAAAAATAGTTAGAATGGGAGTTTGACACTTGAATAAATAACAATAGACACAGAATAAAGTTTACGGTTGGTTGGTTGGTTGATTTTTGGGCATATCAACTTTTGTAGGTTATTTAATACCAAACCCGTTCCAATACAAAAAAAATCAGTTCAGTTTCAAACAATTCAGTTTAGCATGAGTACACAGTTTAATTGTCAAAAACATTTCTATTTCAGGCCATTAAGTTTAGTTTAGTCAAAAAGTTCTGATTTAAACAATTCAGTTAATTATAAGTATAGTTTTTGTTTACTCACCGTTAAATGTCAAAACAGTTCTAATTCAAACAATTCAGTTTAGCATAAGTACACAGTTAAGTTCTATTTGGCCATTGATAGGGCAATATCATGTGCGACCACTTCGGGTCAGAGTGGACCTGGAAGCAATAGCAATGAAGGAGTGCTCTGCATTCCTTAAAGTTCCAGCTGGAACCTCACTATCAGATTGTTTAGTGTCATATCCTAGAAGCTCTTTGTGGGAGTGTCTTACTCCTCTTCAGAGTCGGTGTATTCTATAACCTCAGCCGACTGGGCGAATAAAATTTAGAGATTACAGCCAACTAAAACATGTAGAACATTTCGAACCAAACGGTGACAATTTTAACATCAATGCTAAGTTCACCACCATAAAAGGAATTTAAAAATAGAGCATACAATATTACGAGGAAAACAGAAACATACAAAATGAACCCAAATGAATTTAAACTTGGATGGACATACTTGGGGCGAAACATAAACACCTAAATAAGTAAATAAAGCTAGTAGTCACAGCTAATTTAAGAAAAAAAACTATCCTATATTTAACATATCACTTTTGAATGGAGAGCTCAGTGCCAGGTGTCTGTATAGTTGATATATAAAGGTCAGATGATGATTCGTGGATACCAAAAAATGATTATCATTTAACAAAAGGATATACCACTTCATCATTTAATGTTTAGTTGCTTCTCTCATAGCATATCAACTCTTTTGAAAACTGTTTTTAACTGGCCTAAGGTCAAAACTAGTTGAGGACAATAAAAAAAATAGATAACTCTGCCCGTGGTGTAATGGTTATCGTCGTAGGAAATGGACATGACGACACGAGTTCAAATCCTGGACGAGATTGATTGCATTTCACATAGCACTAATACCCTTGGGAAAGGTATAAATCCAATTATTCTCCCTCCAGCTATGGGTAAATAGTAGGACAGACTATGTTCTCCAGCCTTGGTGAGGCAACTAGTCTAGGAGAAGGAATACTCTGAATTCAGACCTGTTAAACTCTGCTTAAAAATTGACCTTGTGTCATATCCTGCCAAACGGAGGGGTTGGGTAAATATGATAAAAAATAAATGACTCAAGAGAAATATTCCTACTTCTCTAATTCCTTTTGTTTAAAGAAACATTCAACTTTGGCAAATAAATCATTTATCAATAAAAATCATTCTTGGAATGCTTTGTTTTTCATATTTGTACATTTACATAAAGTTGGATTGACTTCCAATTCCCATACATACATATATATATATATATATATATATATATATATGTGTGTGTGTGTGTGTGTGTGTGTGTGTATATATTTGAGAAGACTGATGGACATTATTGCTCAGTCGGCTGGGGCTGTAGTATACACTGATTGCTTCTCTGCAGAGGGATAAAACTCACTCTCCCAATCTCCCAATGATTGTCCCGGGTATAACACTAAAGAGTCTGATGGTGAGGTTCCAGTGATGCTGGAGCTTTGGGGAATGCGGAGCACCCCTTTGTTGCAATTGCTTCCTGGTCTACTCTAGCCCCGAATGGTAGCACCTGATAGGACCCTATCTATGGGCTAAATAGAACTAATTGCATACTTATGCTAAACTGGATTGTTTGAATTAGAACTGAATAGCTTGAAATATAAATTCTTTTGACAAACAGTGTACTTATATTTAAACTGCGTACTTATGCTAAACTGAATTGTTTGAAATGGAACTGTTTTTGACATTGAAACTATACTTACACTAAAGTGAATTGTTTAATATAGAATTGTCTTGACATTTAACTGTGTGTAAACAAAATCTGTACTTTTACTAAACTGAATTGACTGAATTCGAATTGTTTTGACAATTAAACTGTGTACTCCAGCTAATCTGAATTGTTTGAAATAGAACTGACTATTTGCATAAAATGGATTTGGTGTTAAATAACCTACTAAGGTTGATATACCATGAAAACCCAACCAACCAATCTTATGGGCACTATAAGACCATTACTTCAGTTTCATGTGTTTTGCTCATCTTCCTTATTCCTTATTCGTTCATTCTTTCGTATAAATGTCAAGTACAATAACAGCTTATCACGTGACTATTACGCTGTATAGAGGCTAGACTGGCCAATTTACAACATGCTCGTCTGAAGATTGTGAAAAACACATATAACGAACATATCATATTTACTAACCCCTCGGCTCGGGCAGGATATGACTCAAGGTCAATTTTTAAGCAGAGTTTAACAGGTTTGAATTCAGAGTATTCCTTCTCCTAGACTAGTTGTCTCACCAAGGCTGAAGAACCTAATCTGCCCTACTATTTTACCCATAGTTGGAGGGAGAATAATTAGATTCATACCGTTCCCAAGGGTATTAGTGCTATGTGAAATGCAATCAGTTGCGTCCAGGATTTGAACTCGTGTCGTCGTGTCCATTTCCTACGACGATAACCATTACACCACAGGCACCTCCTATATATAACGAACTTATAGTGTCGATAACTCAAGTATTTATATAAGCTTATACCAGGTCTGTTATAATATCATTGAGCAAGCTTTTTATACAAAGATATTTTCTTTTTGAAGTTATTATATATATATAAAACCGGCTCATTGGTCTAGTGGGTAGTGTTTGCCAATTGTCCGGAAGACCTGGGTTCAATACCAGGTCGCGTCATGCCAAAGACCTTTAAAATGGTACTTGATACCTCCTTGCTTAACACTCAGCATTATAAGGTAAATATCGAGGGTAAAGCGGAGCAATCCAGAGAAAAGAGTAGCGCCCTCCCCTACACTTCGATGTAGTAGCTATTGAAAAGAGAGCCTTCTGGTCGCCCTCAACTACGATCGCCAACTTTTCGCCTGACATTGGCATGATGGTTAGAGTGTTTGCTATTGTCCCGGGACACCTGGGTTCAATCGCCCTCCCCTATACATTGGTGTAGTAACTATCGAAAAAGGAGACTTTGGGTCATCCTCGATTAAAATCGCCAAATTTATTTACTTTACTACTGTATATATATATACACATATATATATATATATGATTCATTTAGCAACGTTTATGGATTGATTTTTCCGTTCACAAACACTTACACACCCTTATATATATATATATATATATATATATATATATGTACGATAAATCAAACGTATTTGACAACACTCAAAAAATTTTATTTCTTATCCTGAAAGTGATATTTTTAATGAAAGACATTAAGCACCAGTGTTTTATTAATTATACTTAATACAAGTCTTCCTGAGCTACATTACATATAAATTAACCTAAAAAAACAAAAGACTTCTTAAACTTTTGACCCTTTTTGTCCGCTATCACCGATTCACAGATTCTCAGCATTCTTTCCATCTAAGACTGGAGGAAAACAAAATAGTTCTGTCCAGTTTTCCTGCCAGAGTTGTGGCTTGCTTAGTTCTGATTTTTCCGACAAGTTCATCTCATATTTCAGTCTGCTGACTGGACCGGATTTAAGTCGGCTGACTGGACCGGCCAAGACATCAATTGAAGGACATGCTGTTCTTTTTGGCTTTTACAGAATTTACTAGTATGCTTTGAGTCATAATCTTGCAGGAGTACAAATTCTTGACTTACAAGCCGCGTTCCAGATAAGCTCACGTTATCCTGCAGTATGTTGTGATAGCTGGTCTGATTCACTTTGCTCCTCACCTGGAGCATATCTCGACTTTGCAATTGGCAAAACCCCACCTAAACCATAACAGTCTCCTCTATTCTTTACGGCTGTTGTGATGCTGGGGGAGTTGCAATTCTCTCATAAAAGTCAACTTCACTGAGTCTTCTCCTCTAAGTGGATGTTGAGACATTTTTCACTACATTGGTTCAATTTTGCAGTGATGTTTGGATCAGTCAGCCTTCTGTCATTCAAGCTGGTGACTCTGAAATTGTTCTCTGCTCTTGATGTACCTTTGGTGTACCAGTCCAACTTTCAGTCTTGTTTTGTCCTGTTTCCGAATGGATCCAAACGGTATACTCACGCTCAGTATCAAAGAAGGAAAAAAAGCACCTTCAAATCAATTTTTCAAAAGAAAACTGGTTATACTACGACAAAGTTACTTAGGAAGACTTATATTTCGTTTCATAAATGTAAAAAAAAACACATTGTGGTGCTTAACGCTTCATTAAAAATAACACTTCTACGATGAAGAATAAAAAAATTTGACGGAGACAAAATATTTTTAATTGGTAGTATATATATATATATATAATTAACTGATGTCCATGCAAAAAAACAGTGTAAATTTGCGTGAAAAAAATAGGCTCGAGGTCTAATTTTTGTAAATTTTCGCATTTATTGACCAATGAGCGCTTACACATGAGATGTGCCAATATGACAATATTTGACTTCCTGAGAAAAATTTGAAGGATCAAAACCAAATAATTCAAGAAATCTTTCCCCTCTTAGATTGTTAAAAATACATTTTTAAACCAATTACAAACATAGATAAATAATCAACATTTTAATCAAATTTCGAGCCTATCCCAGTTATCTAAATAGCGATACAATAAATACATCAACAATAGGTTTTACGGATTTATTCTTTATCAAATCAAACTTTCAATTTTTTTCTTTTGAGTGAATAATCTAACGTTCTGTTCCTTCAAGTTGCATTTCATTTCAACATTACTTGATTATCTTAAATTGAACAAATATGTTTTGTTTACATAGATATTCGCACTGCAATTAAATCTTTCCCCTGCTGATAAAAATTTTCAGTTGTACCCACGTACTTATTAACGCATAAATATACTTACTCCCTGAGATAGTGACATACTCACTTAAAAATCGTTGGCAAACGCAAAATTTACAAGTAGAGTTACACAATTGCTAACTGCTATGTTACATGCATGAAACTTTACTTTCTCGTAATGTAAATATTCTTAACATATATATATATATATATATATATATATATATATATATATATATATATATATATATATATATATACTCACAGTCCATATACATATATATAAAAGTAAGAAAAATACTGTTGGTGACCTTATTCGAGGGCGACCCGAAGGCTCCTTTTTCAATAGCTACTACACCAAGGTGTAGGAGACTGCGCTACTCCATTCCCTGGATTGCTCCACTTTACCCTTGATCCTTGCCTTATAATGCTGAGTGTTAAGCAAGGCAGCATCAAGTAACATTTTCTGACTCTCTACTATGGTTCAACATGGAACTGAACCCCGGTCTCTCGGACCATTAGCGAACACTCAACTCATTAGGCAAATGGCCCGGTTAAAACATATATATACACTCCTAATATATATATATGTATATACTCCCAGTCAAAACTAGTTATAGACCTGGGGAGGGATGGGCTCCACCTGGCTATTCCTGCTGAAGACAAGCTATATGAGTTGCGCTTTGATGACCTACCCAGGTCACAGAATAGGCTTCTTTTATAAAGAATTTAAAAAAAGAAAGAACAATCTCCTGTTAATAAAACAAGTGGTCAGAAAAATCCACTTGTCGGACGAAATCCTTACAATCTCTAAAAGATAAATTAAAAAACGTCACTAACTTGCAATGACTAACGTTGTCTTTTCTTACAAGAAAAGACTTTGTAACTTCTGTTTTTTTTAAAAAAAAAGCGTTTCACTCAATTTAAAGAAATAAGATGTATTACTATGTAGATTAGTGTTTTATTTAATGATTTGCACATTTGTCCGATATATATATATATATATATATATATATATATATATATATATACTTCGTGTGCTTCAAATGAAATTATGTGTAATCTTTTCTTTTGTATTGTTAATTGAGATGATATTTCGCTGTGGCGAGGATATGTCGAATAAATAAAGGATAATGTTCTTCCGATGAAGGCCTTAATTGATATTATCATGCCCCTATCAGAGTTGCCCTTGACATATCTCGAAACTCATATCAAACAGGTTTTAGGGGAAAAATTACTATTAAGCTCTCTAGATATTCGTTTCACCAAAGATATTTCGTTCAAAAAGTACCGAAATGTTGATCAAAAATATCGAGACTTGGGACATATTCGTCTACATAGCTGGGCATCATCAATTTATATTTGAAGCTGTTCAATTGTGAACATCCTTTTTTGAAATTCAAAATTTTATAAGTAAATACGTTTTAAGAATTCAGTTTTGATATTTAGTGTAACGGTTATCCTCGTAAAAATGAATTTGTAGATCCGAGTTCAAATGCCCTCGGGAAAATCATGAATTCTTATTTTCTATGCTGTGGATAAATAGTAAGGCAACTGGCTTAGAAGGAAAACGAGCAGTATCCCACTTAACAGTTGACCTTATGTTGCAAGGGTTGGGTAAATATGTATTTTTAATAACTCCCCGTATCAATGAGTGATACATAATATACAAAGAGGCACTTGTAGTGCAGTGGTTATCGTTGTAGTAAGTGGATGCGGCTATTCTGTTTGAATCCAATCATTTTCCCTCCAGCTATGGGTAAATAGTAGGTCAGGATCTTCTCTTTAATGTAGAAGAAGGAAAATTCTGAATTTAAACTAATTATACCCCTGGAGAGGAATGGGCTGCACCCAGCTATTCCTGCATGAATATGTCACAGAATAAGGCTTCTTTTATAAATAATTTTTAAAAAAGAAAGAATAATCTCCCGTTAATAAAAAGAGTGGTTAGAAAAATCCACCGATTGGAACGAAATCATTACAATCTTCCAAAGATAAATTAAAAAAAAAAACTCTCTAAGTTGCATGCTGTTGCTGGTTGATGGAAAGGTGAGATGAAAGAACATAAAGATGACTTTTGCTTCGTTGATGAAGGTTCTTTTTGCCAGAGGTAAATTCTGATGATTTTTTTGTTTTTGGAAAGTAAGTGTAAAATATGGTTGAGATATCACTTAAAAGAACTCTTGCAATACAGCCTTTAAATAGCAAGCACCTGAAGAAAATTGTTGGGTGTATCTGTTTCATTAAAAAAAATATGACGTTTTATTGAGCGACATTGAAGCTGAAAATACAAATAGCGTGACTTACAGAAGTTCAATAAGACTAGACTAACAAATCCTGCGTGACTATTGATACAAATTTGTGAGAAGAGCCTAAACGCTTGTCATAAAAAGATGTAAAGAAAATGTTTTAAAAAAAAGAAAAAAAAGAACTGTTAATCAAAAATTATGGAGACTGTTGTTCAAAATGCAACGAGACTCTTGATTAAAAACTAAAGAGATTGTCGATCAAAATATATCGAGGATTGGCTCATGTTGTATTCTCATATGCAGATTCATGCAGAACATATTGTTATATAGTCATCTACAGCGACACAACGATAAAGACGCAGGGAAGGAAAACGCATGATAAAGACGCAGGAAAGACTTCTTTTCAAATATATTTACCTCTCACTTTATTGCAAGCTTCTAGAAAGGGTTGTTTAAGGGTTTGCATGTGAGAGGATGCTGGAGACCGAACGTAAACTTCATATTTTGACCCCACTGTTATGACCGTCACGTTGTGTCTTTCTTGTTCTCTTAGATGCTCAACCAGAGGTCTTGGGGTCCACTCCATCGGGGCTTTTCCGAGGGCCTCCTCGGTCGGGTGTGGTCTTCCCTACCACACCTGGTCTCTAGCTGTCTGGAATTCTGCTGGCAACTGCTTCGGGGGGTTCCGAGGTCCCCCTCGGTCGGGTGTGGCCTTCCCTACCACATCTCGTCTCTAACTCTCTGGGAGTCTGCTGGCAACTGCCCTTGGACCCAAACTCAACTGAGTTAAATAATTAACTCAACGCCCACACGATCACATACTGGATCTTTGAAATCGAATGTTTAATCGTCATCAAGCGGAAATAACTGTCATGCAGATCAGAGGTTACTCTCTTCCGGTGCATGACTGTAATGGCACAATGGGACCTTCACCTTGTCCCATATCATAAGCCTTAATCCACCCACGCGATCTCTTTCGATTACTGGCCGTTGGAATGTGTCACTTCCTTCCGGTGTATTACCTTGGAATAGTATTTTTGGGCCGGGTCGAAGGTCAAAATATAACAATTTTAATGCAATAATAAAGACGACACGAGACAGTCTTTTAGAAAAATATACCTCTCACTTTATTTGTAAGGTTTGTGTGTGAGAGGGAGTTGGAGACCGAACAGAACTGCAACATATTGACCCCCACTCTTATGGCCATCAGCATTGTGCCTTTCTCGTTCTCCAGGGCTGCTCAACCGGACGCCTGGGGGTCCACTCTGCTGGGTACAGGCTTCCTCTACCGCATCTTGTCACCAACGGGTCTGGTCTCCAAACTAACTGACTTCCTTTCTTCACCGAGTTATATAATAGTTCAATCGCCCACTCAATATCTCCCCATAACTGGCCATCGGGATGTGTCACTTCCGCTGTCCTTGGAATGGGATGTTTGATCGTCATCAAGCGGAAATAACTGTCATGCAGTTCGCTGGTCACTCTCTTCTGGTGCATCAGTCTGAGTATGTATCGTGGGATTTTACCTTGTCCCATATTGTCAGCTAAGCCCGCCTACGCCAATGGAATATACAACTTCCGCGTCTTTGGAATGGCATGTCTGGCCGGGTCGAAGGTCAATATATAACACTCAGACACTTCTCGATATTAAGGAAGAATTTTAAAGCTGAGCAACTTCAATATAAGATATTTTGAAGTTGGTCTGCTTTAAAATTCTTTATTTAAATCTTTTCATTTTTAAATTCAAAATTTTTAATCTAAAAATTTCAAATGAAGATTAAAGCTTCTGTTTCTACACTTTTGATCAATAAACAACAATTTGTTTTGATTGATTGATTGAGTGAGTGAGTGATGTTAACGGTATATCGATCCGTCTATGGTTATTTTGTGACCGAAACACGGCACCCAAATGTGTGTATATGGAAATAAGGGGATTGACCCTGGCCCCGACAATCAACCGTACACCTCAACGGTCACGGCAATCAACCAGCGTCGTTCCACGTCTGGTCTCTTCCAAGCAGTTGGACTTCGTTGTTTTCCTCCGCCTACGCCGTGTTCTTTGATCCGGAAAAACGAGCCGGTCGTTGTTCAAGGTCGCTCAGTCCAGTCAATCATCGCCGCAAGTTACAAAAAACAAAAACAAACAAACAAGACTTCAACAAAGAAAGGAACACTGTTCAATGTGAAGATTTCCTTAATTATCAGCCCATATATCTAGAGGGTAAAGTGTTCGCCAATGGCCTGGGAGACCGGGGTTCAATCACAGATCTAGTCATTACAAAGTCTCAAAAATGGTACATGATGTCGCCTTGCTTAAGACTCAGTATTATAAGGTACGGATCAAGGTTAAAGTTGAACAATCCAGAAAAGGAGTAGCGTCCTCCCTACACCTCAGTATAGTAGCTAATGAAAGGGGAACCTTAAGGTCACCCTCGACTACGGTCGTCAACTTTACTTTCTAGTATACTTGTATAACGAATATACTAGTATAACGAATATACTTCTCAATTTTCCCACATCTGCTTCAATGACGTGACTATTGTAATCTAGCAGCGTACATGGCACGTTTATATATACTTGTTGGAGTAATTTCTTAAGTTTTTTGCGCAGTTATATGATATCAAGCATTCCTGTCAAATACAAATAATTTTCCAAAAGTTTTATTTGATACAAAGATGGGACACTAGCTTCTGGTTAGAGTCGACATATAAGAAATGGCAACGAAGAGATACTCCCCATTCCCTTGATCTTCACAATTGGAGCCTCACAGATGTAGTTTAGTCTCATATTCACGACTCTCTCTTTTGGAGGGTAAGTGTTTTGGGGTAATAGAGCCATTGACAGCGTAAGATTCATTTTGAGTAAAAAAATCAGTAGTAAACATCAATATAAACTGACCCCACCCTCGAAAACCTGCTGAAGCACTTTACTAGAAAAGGCTGTGTGACAAATATGAAAATCGAGTAACGAGAAATTACAGTCAACTCTTCTTCATACTTGACTGACAGTGAGAATATACAGAAGGGAAACCAGGATCGGGCAGTAACTACATCTGCGCTCTGGTGTAGTTGTAATAATATTTCAGCCCAAATATTGGACCCAAACAGGTGCTTACATTCCGAGTCTGAGGGGACATGGACGCAATGGTAATGAAGAGGTACTCTACATTCCCCAAATCTCTGGAAGTGGAGCCTCACAATCAGATGCAATTTAGTGTCATACCCAGAACGTTAGTTTTATTTGACCCTAACAGGTAGTAGAGGTACTGCTACTTCGGGTCAGAATTAAATTGGGAGTAATGGCAAAGATCGAGTACTCCACATTTCCCAATGCTCCAGGACTGAGGCATCGCCATTAGATAGTTTAGTGACATATCCAGGAACCTCGTTGGTAGTGTTTATCTCTCTGTAGAGATGCAGCCGGTGTGTTTTACATCCCAAGCTCACTGGGCTGTTCCATATGTTCATGCCCCCACCCCTGCACTATAAAATGTGTTGGTTCAAGACTTGGTGGGATGTCAGTTGAGTACCAAAAGTTTGCCATACCTCCACATGGAGTCGCATTGGGTGCTTAGTATTGAGCTATTTGTCAAGTGTCAGGGGATATCCCTCCTTCATGCGTTATCGGATTTGCAGGGCTAATTTCATGGTGCCTCAGGCGCCTCAATATGGAAAATGACGAAGGAACCAAGCATTTTTAAAATTGATTCGTATATTTCTTGATTCATGCATGAGCCTCTACAAGAAAATGACCTTATGTCATATCCTAATTTAGTGGGGAGCCAATTAATTCGCCATGCAAGAAAAAAGACCCCTTACCTACGCCATTGATTACTTCAATTCATTCCTCTCTCTCTCTCTCTCTCTCTCTCTATCTCTTTCTCTCACTTTTTAAAATTAATGGTTGATTTTCTTTTTAAACAAAGCAGTAGGATTGCTATTTCTATTTGAATGTAGGTTAATGAAAACGGATATTATTAAGTATTAGGGGCAGCCTCTATGGAGTAATGGTTAAAGTGATGGATAGCGGCCTCGAGGTACGCGAGTTCGAGCCCTAGTCTCACTATTACGTTCACTATGGGTCTAATACTTTTGGAAAAGATATGAACCCTATTGTTACCTCAGCTATGGATTAAACGGTATCACTACTGTTCTCCTACAAGGACGGACTTGGCTTTTAATAACACAGGAAGGTTCATATGCCATTAGAAACAAAGAAACCAAATTAAACCAAACATATTTATTACTATCCACTGCTACCCAGTTGAACGTTAATTCTGACAGGCAAACAGGAATTAAATCTTTTTGTATGTGTTCATAACCAAAAGTGATCAGTTGATTTTCAAAGTTGCCAACTTAAAAAAGAAAAAAAAAAATCAGTCTCATTACTTCCTTTCTAGTTTGACTTCGTGAGTGTAACTGGAAAATACAAAACTTTCGCAAAGTTATTTCGTCTATGCTTTTTCTTTTTCCTGTATACTGCATTTTTTCTGCTGTGAACACGTGTTAACACATGTTTACAAACAAAGAATATATATATATATATATATATATATATATATATATATGTGTGTGTGTGTGTGTGTGTGTGTGTGTGTGTGTGTGTTTGGTGCTCTTATGTATGCATGCATGTATAAAAATTTATGAAGGATTCATAGTTTTTGTTCATTTATTTGTCGTATGAATGTGACAGAAACGTTTTATTTAGAATAATATGGAAGATGGGGATATCATTCCGAATTTTAGTGTTCGTATTTCGTCGCGTTTTCATATAAAAAAGAAAGAACCGAGCAGGTGTTATCATTTATATTTACGTCAGAAAATGTATAGTTTGCAACATAAAAAAGATCACTTCAAATATATGGCACAAGCTGCGTCCAAGTAGAAAGAGAACTTTTTAAAAAATCGAAATTTATTGCTTAATCCTCAACTTTAGGATCCATTCGCCTGTCTTCAGTGACAAGTAGAGAAAAAGAAAGGACTAAATGGCGAGTTTTAAAAATATTGTGTAGCGCATGTATAAAAAATGGCTAAAATGTGTTTTTGCGTTCTTTATTGTTTAGCGAGTTATTTACGCTAGTTTTACCGTGTTCTCATTTTAAGGCGTTTTAAAGACATTTCTTTTGGTTTTAATCGGGTATAACTGTACTCACTGTGATGAGCTCTTTATTCATCATCATCATCATCATCATGTATCGTCAGCACGGATATCCCTGACCCTCTCTCGCCACTTCTCCCTATCGTTCATCGCCTCTGTCAGGTCTTCAGGGCTACATCCCGTATCCTAACAGGACTGCTGTTTGTATGTTCGAGCTCGTCGTCCTGCTTTTGCTCGGCCATATGTGGGGGTCCATAGGAGTACATCACTTATGAGCTCGTTCCTGCTTCTCCAGCAGTGTCCTGTGTATCTGGTTCGTCTAACTTGGATAGTTTTCGTGATGGGAGGTAGGTGGCCGTATAGTTGGTGCCTTGTGGGGTGTTGCCTCCAGGACTTGTTCAATATTGCTCGCAGCATTCTTGTGTAATTGCCTTCTAGCTTTTTCACCAGCCGTTTTATTAGCGTCGAAATAGTGCATCCAAATAGCAGTATCGATACGACCACTGCTTAGAAGAAACAGCGTTTCATTTTATTGGTCAGGTCTGACTTCCTTATGATCGATAGCTTATCGATAGCTGTCCATGCCTTCGTTAGCTGCGTGTCGATGTCTTTTTCGATTTATGAGACACTGCTTAATGTGATTAAATTATTGAATGGTTTTTATACGTGTATTTACTTGAACCAGAGTTCTTATCTTTAGTGTCTCATCTATTAGGGTGCAAAGCCATCATCAGCTTTACGTGGTCGACTAAACTATGAATTTTAAACCCTACTTTTCATTATAGGTTTGGGAATAGATTGTTCTCCATTCAGTCCCCAAAGTTACAAGATATCTCGTATCAGTCAATTCATCCGGCTTAATTTATTCTTATCGAGTTATGCAACTAGACCATTGAGAGTTCATTTCTCACTGGGTGCCTTACACTTCAAGCTAGGCACCAAACTATAAATGACGATTTGATATGCCCTTACAATGTCTCTTGTTTGCCACAGAACAAGAGTATATGTGTGCCAACTTCTGGTAAATGGATAGATTAATTGGTTTTAATGGCATATCAACTCGTCTAGGGTTATTTCACGCTTTGAGGTCATGGAATAACTTCTTGATGACTTCTTCCGATTCGAGGCCTGTTTGCCACTGAACATATGTGTGCAAACTTCTGGTAAATGGATAGATTGATTGATTTTAACGGATATCAACTCGTCTAGGGTTATTTCATGCTTTCAGGTCATGGAATAACCTCTTGATGACGTCTTCCGATTCGAGGCCTGTTTGCTACTGAACATATGTGAGCAAACCTCTGGTAAATGGATAGATTGATTGATTTTAACGGCAAATCAACTCGTCTAGGGTTATTTCACGCTTTGAGGTCATGGAATAACCTCTTGATGACTTCTTCCGATTCGAGGCCTGTTTGCCACTGAACATATGTGTGCAAACTTCTGGTAAATGGATAGATTGATTGATTTTAACGGCATATAAACTCGTCTAGGGTTATTTCACGCTTTGAGGTCATGGAATAACCTCTTGATGACGTCTTCCGATTCGAGGCCTGTTTGCCACTGAACATATGTGTGCAAACTTCTGGTAAATGGATAGATTGATTGATTTTAACGGATATCAACTCGTCTAGGATTATTTCATGCTTTGAGGTCATGGAATAACCTCTTGATGACGTCTTCCGGTTCGAGACCTCTACTTTCAAAGAAATTCGTTTGAATAGAAAACATTCCGACAGACTGGCGTTTGTCATGGGCTTCATATTGTTAGCTTTCCTAACCATCGTGCGATCTGTTGTGGCTGAAGAGGAAAAGTGAGCTGGGGTAAAAGTATTGATTCAAGTGACGTTGATTAAAAAGAAATAAGGTGATTTCGTCTGGCTGTTTACTATCTGCTCGATTGAATCACTGTAGAATCGCCAGAATTCTTATCGCGTATGAATTGTCATCAATTTCCATTCAAATGCCGAAGATCACAACTGAGGCTCACAGTACAGGAGATAGGCTTTAGAGAGTGAGGATGCTATGCACAGATGTCCGCATCATTTTGGACGGCAATGGGGATGTTACTACTCCTAGTTTCCACAGGTGTTGGTAGACATATTGCGGCTTTGATCCCCGGGCAAAATGTTTTTTTGTACCTTCACCCTCTCTATCCCACCATCGATTAGATACAGGTATGAACAGTCTAAATGAGACATTGGTTTCTACAGTGGGGTTTTTATTTCCCGTGACACCGAATACTGTTACTAACCTACCCTGTAAAGAGGGATTCTCTGTGGTCTAGTGGCTAACGATCTGGACTGTGACATCAAAGAAAACCTGTTCAAACTCCAGCTATACTACTATATTCCCTTGTGAACTAATACCATTGAGAAACGTATGAACCCTCTTATCCTCCCTGTGTTGAATAGTACTGTTCTTCAACCAGAATTACTTTATCATTAAATAACCCACAAATGTTGACAATCCATTAAACAAAGAAATCGAAACCGATACCCAGTAATGTATATTAAAAGAACAACAGTGATTTGTAGTTGGCTTAAACCTCTGCAAAGGATACTGTCGACCCCTATCAACAAAGTGGCCAGAGAATGGTTGAAAGTATTTGTGTAGGAATTCGGGTAGCCATCTTGTTTCCGGTTGTGTGATTCAAAAATAAGCCTTCAAGTAACTAGTCTGTTAAACGTACTGGTATTTGTCGTTGCTCATATATGCTTTAGTCATCTCTGATTGGCCAATCTACTGCTGGTCAAGTCAATAAATATTTGTTAGCAATTTGTAGACGGCAGATACATATTAATAGGTCCTCCCAGCAAACAATCCGACAGTTTGGCCCCAAATGAAAACATTGTTGAGAGTTCTTTTTGTACACTGCCTTAAATGTTAAGAATTAAGAAAAGTTGAATTAAAAACAATTTATCAAACGTCCTTGTTTGTCATATTTCACACAACAAAAGAAAATGTTTCCATGTGTGTCCAGTCAGAATATCTCATAGGACACACTACCAATTGTATTCTTCTCTGCTTAATTATGGAAAACAGAAGTTTAATTCAAATTCCTCAGCTGTTAAATGCTCTTCAGAATCATTTGTTTTGAGGTGATTCGGCTTACAATTATTTCACAGAGGACATAGCAACATTTCACGGTAAATCAGTATGTCAAGGCGTGTATTTTGACAAGCACTGGTTTAGATTATGTTAGCACTTTAATTAAATTTCAACAATTCATTTATTTTTCTTTGGTAAATATCAATGTATCCAGTTAAGGGCTTCAAGGGGATATTACTTTAATCCTAAATCCATTTTACTATTTGAGATTTTAAAAAAAAGATTAAATATAGCTGGCAGAAACTGATTTTTAAAACACAGAAAAAAGGGGATAACAGATAAAATGAGATAAAACGGATAATTCTAATCACCAAATTGGAGGGTTTCACAAAATGCAAGAACAATTTGGTCCTAACTTAAGTAGGATTATACGCTGTTGCATTCAATCTTTATATATATATATATATATATATATAGATTAGTATTGTTCATGTCAAAACCGCATCTGCTTATTATCAGAGTATAGTGTTTGTTAACTCTGTGAAGGATCAAAATATCGTTTCTTTCTCGGGACTTTTGCTCAAAATCACATTGTATCATATGTGCCTCTACCGCGGATAAAAGAGTTGCTTCTCGGAATTCCTTTTTAGCATCAGAGTTTGCCATACTTCACGGTATCCTGGATCGACTGAGAATTGTGCAAGTGCCTGAAGTTTAGGAATAAAGACAAATGCTATAAACACTTACTGGAAACTATCCTGAAAAATGAAACTCTAATTTAACTTGGAATTTTAAACAAAAACGAATCACCTTGATGTAAAAAAAACTCGCAAACAGTAATTCAAATGTTGTTTGGTTGGTTGGGTTTTATGGCATATCAACCTTTGTCGGTTATTTAACGCTAAATTTATTTCTATGGAAATAGTTCTATTTCAAACAGTTCAGTTTAGCATGAGTACACAGTTTATCAAAAACATTTCTATTTCAAGCTATCCAATTTATCCAAACAGTTCTGATTCTGCTAATTCAGTTTAGTATAAGTACAAAAGTTCTATATTAAACAATTCAGTTTAGTGTAAATACAGTTTCAATGTCAAAAACAGTTCCATTTCAAACAATTCAGTTTAGCATAAGCACGCAGTTTAAATATAAGAACACAGTTTAATTGTCAAAACTACGGTTTAGTTCTATTTAACCCATAGATAGGACCTTATCAGGTGCAACCACTCCGGGCCAGAGTTGACCTGATAGCAATGGCAATGAAGGGGTATTCAGCATTGCCCAAATGTCTTGCATTACTGAACCTCATCATCAGATTGTTTCGTGTCATATCTAGGACACTCGTCGGGCGGTGTTGGGGGGGGCTTACTCCTCTGCAGAGAAGCAGACGGTGTATTCTATCGTCTCAGTCGACTGAGCAAAGAAATTTATAAAAATAATAATAATCATTTTGATTTTGATTTTGAAATAGAAGTGGTAGAAAAAAGAAGTCCATATTTAGTTTTGTTTCATAAAAAGAGAAGAATTTGTCATGTAGAAAACTTTATCTCTTCCGCAGACTTTAGAGTAAAAGTAAAGAAAAGCAAAAACTGGACCTTTCTAAATAGAATGTTGTGAAACATGATACGAGGTGCATACGATAAGTTTCCAGAACTTTTTTGAACAGGTTTTTAAAACTGTCGTGGACTCTTGAACATTCAGTATGTTATTGCTATACATCTTATGAGATGACTGACCAATTTTTATGATTTCTGATTTAAAATGAACAGCTACAGCAGCAATTGGAATACATCCTACTAAAGCCTGATTGTCACAGCTGGTGAATTTCGAAAATGCAATCTGGACGTCAGGACACTTTAGAAGAACGATATGAAATAAAATACTGTTTTAAACTTGGAAAAAAGGCCGTAGAAACGTATGGAATGCTTCACACTGCTTTTGGAGCATCCTGCGTGAATCGGGCATCAGTTTTTGAGTGGAATAAGAGATTCAAAGAAAGCAGGTAGTCTGTGAGGGATGATGAGAGGTGTGGGAGGAGTAAGGAAGTCAATACACCACAGTTGATTGGCCAAAGGGTTAGGATTAGGGTTAGGGTCACTATGTTGAGGTTTTAAGGGAGTTCAGGAAGAAATTCCGTCGGAAGAGGCCAGCACTCTTCAAATCGGGTCAGTGGCATTTCCAGCAGGACAATATACTAGTCCCCAACTCCATCCTTGTCACAGACCAAGATGGGCATCAAAACAGTTCCTCACCCTCCCTATAGTCCAGACCTTGCTCCCTGTGACTTTTGATTATTCCCTAAGCTCAGAAGCTGTCGTTATGAGAGAATTGAGGAGATGAAAGAGGCTGTGACGAAGGTCATTGACACGCTCACACAAGAGGACTTCCATAGGGCCTTCCAGAATTTGTTGGAATGGTACAACAAGTGCATTGCAGCCGGAGGAGATTACTTCGAAGGGGACTAAAGTTTCATATGTGTACTACCAATAAAAGTGCCCACGCGAAAAAAATTAGGAAACTTATCGTATGCACCTCGTAGTACCAGAAATATCAAATAGAGTTGGAGCCTAGAAACAATCCTGAAAAACCTAGAAAAGAGACTGGGCAACAAAGAATTCGGCGAAAAATTCAGATTGTCCAAACTACAACATTGCCCTGTCAGCTGGGGCTGTAGAATACACCGACGGCTTCTCTGCTGAGGGGTAAGACCCGCCCCCACAACTAGTGTTCTGGATATGACAAAAAACAATCTGATGGTGAGGTTCCAGTAAAGCAGGAGTTTTGGGGAATGCGGAGCACCCCTTTATTGCCATCACTCCCGGAGTGATAACACATGATAAGTTCCTATCTAAGGGTTAATAGAACTAAACTGTGTACTTATACTAAATTGAACTGTTTCAAATAGAACTGTTTTTAAATAAACTAAACTGTGTACTCGTGCTAAACTGAATTGTTTAAATTAGAACTGTTTTGACATTTTACCGTTTGCAAACAAAAACTTATACTAAACTGAATTGTGTGAAATTCAATTCGGCTTTAAATAACCTGAAAAGAGTTGATATCCGTAAAACCAACTAACCAACAAACCAACCAGACTACAACACTACTGAAATTGGCTAGAAAACTTGGTAGAGTTCTGGTGAATAGAGTCATGGCTGGGGTTCAGTCATAAAGTTTAAAGAGTTATGGCGTTGTATGACTGCACGAAGTGTGCAAGTGCAGTGGCTTTAAGAGTGCAGCAAATATGCAAAAAGGGTGTTAAGAGCAATAAATATAAGAATCTTGATTCTGATTATACAAGTGACAAGAGTGTGAGTGTGAGTATGAGTGCATTGTTATTGTAATCAGGAAATCCACCAAAGAAGACGCAATAACAAAAACACTAGCAGTTTTACAGCGTTTGGGTGGCTGTGTTTTACGGCATATCACCCCTGATTAGTTAATACCTAACACTATTTAGACACTTATATCAAATATATAAGATTTGTAAACGAATAGTCTGTCATCATTATCATCATCATCAAGACACGCTGACAACGTAGATATCCTTGAATCTCTCTCTCTCTCTCTCTCTGTCTCTCTCTCTGTCTCCATCTGTCCCTTTCATCCATCGCTCCCGACAGCTCTTTCATACTATATCCTGTGTCCGCACAGAGCTGATGTAAATATGTTCTTGTTGGAGATGGGATGTAAGTGGCTGTATTGTTTTTTTCGTAGTTTGTTGCGTCAAGGACTTTTTTTTTCAATATAGCTCGTAGCAACCTTGCGCAGTTCATATGAAGATTTTTCTCTATGGGTTTTGTTAGCATCTATGGGGTGCACCTGCACCGTAGTATTGACACAGTCACGGCTTGGAAGAAATCCTGTTTTGGTAATAAATCTATTTGCACACGGATAAATGGTTTCAGTGACTGCTAATGAAACTAAGAGTTAGATGTTTTCCAATATTCCTATTTTACCATAGTAACTCTATCCAACATTATTTATTTGCATATGTTGTACACCGAAACAAACAGCAATTCCTTTGTATAAAAATATAATCTGCTTCATTTCTTTTCTTTTTATTAAAAAATGTACAAAATAGTGGAGTGAAGTCGAGAGTCAAGAAATTGCTAAGATATACACACCAGGAGATAAGGAATCCTCAGTGAACTGCTTTTTCTTCGTTCTACTTTCACGAGACTGATACAGGACCAACTCATAATATCTAATCATCTCCGCTTCTTCATCGTTCTTCTTTCACAAGACTGGTACAGAGCCAACTCAAAGCATCTAATTTTCAACTTAAGAGCTTTCAAAAGTCACCCTCCTTCTTTCTTCTCGGATCATACCCGCTTTCGACTTCAGCGAGCCTGTTTCTTCACATTTCTTCCAATTTCACGAACCTATTTCTTCACACTACTCGGTATCGTGCATCCGGCATTATCTGGAGGCATGTATTCATCTTAGCTTCCTCATTTTATCGAGTCTCATACAGCCCAGACCTCTCTCTACTTCTCAAAACAGAGTCGTCTGGCACAAGGTCAGCACCTAGACCGGCGTGACGTTTAGCGACTCTTCGGCCGGTTCTTTCGTTCTTCGTTCCCACCACTTGTCGAAAATCGTCAGTGGTTATGTAATTTTTCGGATGCCCACGCAATCGTCGCGGTCACACTTCTTTCCGGTATGCCACAACGCATGTCCGCCGTATTTTGTTTTTCCATAAGACACAGGTACACATCCTGTTCACCACCCAGGTAAATTACGCGGCCAGTCAATGAAATCTTCTTTCTGTCACTATTCAACATACACAGCAAAATCGTTCCAACGACGGCTATGTAATGTTAAAGATATAAAACAACATAAGTCATTTGTTGGCAAATGGTTTCATGTATTGAAAATGATGAAACAGTTCTATTTGATCCATTGATGGGACCCTGACAGGTACTCACACTTCGGGTTAGAATAGACCAGGGATTAATGGCAATGAAGAGGTACTACACCTACCCCAAAGCACTAGGGCAGCAGCCTATCCATCGTACGGGTTAGTGCCTACTACGGACACTCGATTTCGGGTCTTATCTCTCTGCAAAGATACTGTAGGCGCATTCCACAACTCCAGCCAACAGGGCTATATTTCATTGCAGACATATATATATATATATATATATATATATATATATATATATGTATATTTTGGCAGCATTTCTTCATTAATACAAATTTCGTTAAACAGACATTTTCTGTCTACCTATTTTCTTCTGGATCCGTTCGAATTGCAGTATTGCTTTTATCGTATTCAGCGGGAATTGATTTACGTATTGTCCATAGTTATATATATCCCTAGTACTATCTGCCCGACTTTCGGCCATCATCAGGGGAGGTTCTATTACAAAAGTGATGTAACTTTTGTTTTTGCATATTACTAGTATACAGAGTGTAATTTGTCTCTTCACGAGATCACGTCTGTATTCCAAAGTGCTGTTATATTTATGAGCTGCAAGATCATGGAGTTTAAGATATCTATATTTCGGCATCAAAGTCGGGCAGAAAGTACTAGGATCCAGAAGAAAATATGTAGACAGAAAATGTCTATTATGTTTTACGAAATTTGTATATATATATATATATAGTAGAGGTTTATAGATATCATTAGTTTAAGTGATGAGATAATGGTAGACCAAAGTTTGCGGTATTATTTATAGTGCTCAATATCAATGATAGTGTTTTATACATACAGGAATACACACACACACACACACACACACACACACACACATATATATATATATGTGGGTGTGTGTGTGTGTAGTTGGATAGCAGTCTTTCATTTAGGCATGTTTGATGAAATAATAAAGACACATTTTGTCTATATAATTTTATTAAGATCCTTTCAAGTTTCCTGATAAGTGTCTTGATTTCAGGTTGGAATTGGTGGATCAATTTACCAAAATTGTCCCGAGCGCTTTCTGACCTTTTATATGGGGGTTGCTTGCATGTGTAAAGAAAGTTTTTAAAGAGTTTTGAAAGTTTTTAAGTTTTTGTATAACATAACAAAATTACGTAAACGCACAGTTGGATAAAACTGAGATGCAGATGAATTTTAAAAACAGAACGCTATCAACGGAAATAGAATATTATAAAAAAATATGAAATATCTAATATATATATATATATATATATATATATAATAATTTTAAGAATTAATATATATATATATATATATATATTATTTATATGACTGTATATATCCTAAACATGGGATATATACATTCATATAATTAATATATATATATATATATATATATATATATATATATATATATTAATTATATGAATGTATATATCCCAAGTTTGGGATGTTTGCATTCATATAATTAATATATATATATATATATATATATATATATATATATATATATATATATATATATATATATTAATTATATGAATGTATATATCCCAAGTTTGGTAAGGTGAAACATTGTCCTATGCAGCTCGATCACCTTTAATCATCAAACCTATGTCAGTGCGACTTTTCTCTTTCTTAAACAGAGATTTCATCAAAAGTGTAAGAGGTTCGAACACGTGGAGGTCATAAAAAAAAAAATAAGACAACGAACCCTTGAACCATTTCTAAATATGAGGTTCAGACTTGCTTCGGCAAGTGGAACCATCGTTGAGTTGAATGTCAAGTAGACAGTTTTGAAGAAAATTAACGTCAATCATTGTTCATTTCTGTCTTGCTAAATACAGGTTTAGTCTTGATGCATTTTGATTTAGCCCCCACCCAGACAAATCTGCAAACAAATAAACATGCGCGCACACACACACACACACTCACACACACACACATATATATATATATACTTTAAGAAAAACAACAAACCGGTCACATTAGGATTATAAATTTATTTCCATCCTATACGCGTTTTTGAACATTTCAAAAACACGAAAAAAAATTAACAGGACTACTTCACATCCTATGGATAAAATTAATTAGAATAGACACAGAAAAAGGTGGGAAGGGATAGAAGAGGGGTGAAGAGTTATCTCCTCAAGTAAAAAAGTAAAGTTGGCGACGGTGGTCGAGAGCTACGCGAACACTCTCTTTTCAATAGCTACTACACTGAGGTGTAGGGAAGGAAGCTGCTCCTTTACCTGGATTGTTCCAATTTACCCTTGATCCGTACCTTTAAAGGCTGAGTGTTAAGCAAGGAGGCATCAAGTACTATTTTTGAGTACTTGGTATGACTCGACCTGAAATTGAACTCCGGTCTCTCGAGTCATCGGGGAACACACTACCCATTAGATCAATGCACCGTTGAGATATTCTTTTTAAACTATATATATATAATTTAAAAACGATGTTCCTTATATATAGGGAACATTGTAATATATATATATATATATATATATATATATATATATATATATATATATATATATATATGTGTACAAACATTATAGAAATTCTTGTGAAATATATATACATATATATATATATATGAATCAGTAGAATTAATATATATATATATATATATATATATATATATTAATTCTACTGATTCATATATATATATATATATATATGAATCAGTAGAATTTATATATATATATATATATATATATATATATATATATATATATATATTGCGTGTGTGTGTGTGTGTGTGTGTGTGTGTGTGTGTGTGTGTGTGTGCGATGTTTTCTAAATTAAACAGATTTAATGATTTGCATATTGAACATAGAAATCATTTTACATCATAAAAGCAAAATCGAAAATCAAATCATTCGCTACATTCCCCCACCCCTCCTGCTGCGAAAAAATTAAAATATGGAAAACTTCATGCATCAAACTCAAAAACTTACTTTACAGTTCCTTTAAACATGACATTGATAAAGAAAAACTACGTAAAAATTAAATGACACCCTCTATGGAAATAATCAAATCTTTATCCAATAAAACGTAGATAGATAGATAGATAGATAGATAGATAGATAATTTGATTGAGCAGAAAGGGAATAGTACTGATAGATAGATAGATAGATAATTCAATTGAGCAGAAAATGAATAGTTATAATAGATAGATAGATAGATAGATAGATAGATAGATAGATAGATAATGAGAACATTAAAATAAGTCAAAATTGAAAAATCTTCCAAAATTTAAAAAAAAACATGAAGTAAATAACGACAGAATCAAATGAAATAAACCAATGATTCAACATTGAAAATTAACGACAAATATTTGAGATCAAATAAAAAAGAACGAAAAAAAAAAGAAACAAGAAACAAGAACAATATCTATTGAAACAACATTAAATAACATTGCATAAACGAAAGCACCCCTAAAATCGCCATGAAAAAAATATCATAAAACAAATTCTCCAACAAACACATTGGAGTTCCTAATTAATTAATTTACTAATTACCTAATTAATTAAATATACATTAATTGTTGGGAAAATCCAGAAGATGTAATCCAATAAAAATATATTTATGTGTGTATATTGTCTTCAAGAATCATTGAGGAATTAATCAATGGAATCCCGCAAAAGAGGCCCCGACGGTCTGCGTCGACGCCGACCGGGATGCCGCCAACACCAGGGAACGTTGACGACGCCCACAGAACGGGCGGAGGAACTGTCAACTCAGACGAGGCAAAATTAATCAGAGTGGCCTTTTTCAAAACCTAGGAAATCAAATTAGATAATTAATTCTAGGGTAATTAGTGTGGTAGAGGAGAAAGAATAAAAAATACTCAAGTCTTATTGAACGAAAGGAAAAGAACGAAATAGAACTTGATTTTTTTTTTTTTTTTTTTTTTGCTTGACATATTGTGTGTGTGTGTGTGTGTGTGAGGGAGAGAGAATTCCTATTTGTATCTGGTTATGTGAATGGTCTCGTATACGTTGATGCGTTTAAAGAAATCAATATACATATTTATTAGGGTCTGTGTACACATGTCTACTTGTATTTGTCTTTATAAGTATAAACTCATTAAATATTTATAGGTGTGTAATGAAAATCTTATCACGTGCCCTTATGTACAAGGTGCAGTGGAATTAATGGGGTAGACAATAAAAACAACAGGTAAACATCAATTATAAAAAAGAAATTTAAAAGATAGGGGTTTTGCTTCCATAATATTGACTGCCCGTTACATCTTTTCACCCAAGTATAAACACACACACACACCCATATATATATATATATATATATATACGTGTGTGTGTATGTCTAAACCAGTGTTGGAGAAGGAAAAACTCTAAATCCAAAACCTAGAGTGCATCGGTGCAAAATTCTTCCGTTATCAGAACTGGGAGCAGCTCTCTTAGAAAATCTCATTTTATATTGGTTTCCAGATTCTGAAACCGGAAAGGAATGATCCATGACATAAAGTCTGTCAGTCAGTTTCCGTCGTACTTGAAGGTGTTGATCTCGGGGTTGCATATCCGTTGCAACAGTAAACCGTTCGGCGCAATTTTTTTTAATAAGAGTCGAAGTGAAATATTTTTCGCTACTTATTGTTTTATTTTAATCTTCGTTGAATTTTTTTATTTATCACATTGAAATCTTTTGTGTGTTACCCAAACAAATGATAGAGTGGTAGATTAAATCGAGTTAATAGAGTTTGTGGGAAGTGCCCGTGGTGTAATGGTTATCGTCGTAGAAAATGGACAAGGCGACACGAGTTCAAATCCTGGACGAGACTGATTGCATTTCACATAGCACTAATACCCTTGGGAAAGGCATGAATCCAATTATTCTCCCTCCAGCTAAGGGTAAATAGTAGGGCAGACTGGGTTCTTCAGCCTTGGTGAGGCAACTAGTCTAGGAGAAGGAAAACTCTGAATTCAAACCTGTTAAACTCCGCTTAAAGATTGACCTTGTGTCATATCCTGCCCGAGTGGAGGGGTTGGGTAAATAGGATATGATAATAGAGTTAGTTTTATAGGGTGTCTAAAATTTTAACGTCTCTATCGACAGGGCTAATAATACTCTGACTGTAAACTAAACTGAATCTTATGGCAAGACTCAAATCCTAGCCGTCCACAGTGTGTGGGGTAGCCTGAGAGCGATGGTAATAAAGAGATACTCTGCTCCCTAAAGATCCGGCTACTGCAGTTGCTCTTCAGCTGCATAATATTAATTTTTGCTTTAATATAATTGGTTTTTAAGGCATTCTTTTGTACTGCTATCAAAAGAAATTCAGTTTCTCTCTTGAGATTTCCCTTTCTTAGCCATAGGGCGTATTGTGTGTTCTTTTCCAAGTTTTTCGCCCTGTCGCCCTGTCGGCTGGGGCTGTAAGATACACCGACTGCCCCACTGCAGAGGGGTAAGACCCCCCCCCAACGAGTATCCTGGATATGACACTAAGCAATCTGATGCAGAGGTTCCAGTAATACTGGAGCTTTGGGGAACGCGGAGTACCCCTTCATTGCTATCACTCCCGGCTTCACTCACGCCCGGAGTGGTAGCACCTTATAGAGTCCTATGTATGGGTTAAATAGAACTAATGTGAGTACTTATGCTAAACTGAACTGCTTAAAATAGAACAGTTTTAACATTTAACTTTGTGTAAACAAAAACTATACTTATTTTAAACCGAATTGTTTGAATATTTGTATAAAAATGGAATTGGCTTTAAAAACCTACAAAGGTTGATATGCCATAAAACCCAAGCAATGTTTGTTTTTATGCTTTTTTGTCTCTATATTTGGTCTAATGTTACCATTGCTGGTATTGGCTGCAGTAATTAGGGTTTTTTTTGTTTTTTTGGGTCTTTTTGTTTTTGTTCTTTTTAGAGTTTCTTGAGTCTTCGTACTGAAGCATCAATGCAATGGTCACGGGACTTCCGGTATCGCGGAGGTATAAATGACGTCGTGTTTCTTAAGCACGAGTGTTCTGCAAGATCTCGGTCAGTAGTAAGACCAACTTCGGCCGTAATACCCACAACGCAAGACTTATAATATTTGTCGGACTGTACCACTTCAGTTAATAAATAATTAACTCTATTTCACTGTGTATCTCTTTTTTACCACGACACAACACATATAAACTGTCATATCTTGGATCTGAGGCCTTGTGGTTAATCTTCAATTTGCTTGTCGTATGCTTCATTTGTTTGAGTTCCCCCTTTAAGAATGGTCCCGAGTACCTTACAAGCTGAATTACTCAGGTCTTTATTTCTTTGATAAGATTTCTTTTCGAGAATTTTTCTTGTTTTTCTAGGGTACTCCTTTCTTTCTTTTGTTTCCTTTCATCTCTATATGATGGCGTCTCAATATACATAGGACCCATGTGACTGCTAATAACTCTACTAATAATAATGTCGTTCTTTTTTTGGCGGGATTTCAGATTTGAAAATAGCATACTATAACAACTATTAATCCTCGATCACAATTCTTTGAACACGAGAGGAAAAATATTTTTGCATCATTTAGTGACAAAATCATTTTAAACAGTCTCAAAATAAATGCAACCCATTAATATGATAATGATCTGAGGTCTTGACAAGAAACTAAAAAAATGCATGTAATGAAAGCTGGTATATTAACAATTAAAAAAACAACATTGATTTGGTGTCACTAGCTCAAAGGGTGCATTTTTTACAGGACGTATTCCAAATGACCACTACTGCAATTGTCTCTGTAGTAAATCATTATTATATTAATGGGTTGCATCTATTTTGAGACACCTTCTATTAATAATTTTCCTTTTCTCCAAGCGTTCCGATGATTTCCTGATTTAGCAGGTATGTTCTTTTTGTTGATTCTTTTATCCATTTTTCATTATCAGCTTTGCACACTTTTCAAAACTAAATTCTATTTCTATTTCCATAATGTATATTCTTATTGTTTGAATCAGAATTTTCAGTCATTTTTCCTTTTTGGCAAATATATTGATATTATCCATATACATAAAGTTGTTTATCTTTTTCCGTGATTTTGTAAATTTTTTGCGAACAGCGCATTTACTAATTATGTAATTGAATGGCATCCTTGCTATAAGAAATAACAAAAGTGAGGGTGAGTTTTCCAAAAAGATGCCTGTTTTGATATTCACCTCAGTTCAGGTTTATCCTCCTGTAGCTAATTTCACTTTCCAGTTTATCATTGCTTTGTGGATGAAGTTTATGATGTCGTTGGATATTTTATACATTTTCAGATATTCTATTATACAAGTTTTGAGACCATATAATTTGCCTTTTTGTATTAAATCCATGTCATGGCTGCATTTTTCTCCTTGTTTTAACTACCCTGAGGATGCGCTGATATATATATCGTAGATCGTCCCTAGTTTCCCTGTGGCATTCTTTCTTTTATTATATTTCCCTCCTTCCGAATTCATCACACCGTCGGTAGCAGGTGATATTTCCTTGGAGTCTGGGTGATAGCAGATTTCCTCAGGTCTCCCGGACGCTTCACAATGCTCAAGTCTGGATAGTCTCGATTCCTTCCCTGATTTCCAACTTTTCCAGTCCTTTTTCCACAGCTTTTGATGACTGGTCTAATCACTGGTAACATCATCAACCTTATGCACTACAGTTTTTTTTCAGTTCTCTGGCAATGTCTAAGTTCTTGTCTCTGTAATTATTGTACTATTCCTTACGACTACTTATCTGGCCTTTGCTGGGCCGTCTGGCATTCTTGCCGGATGGGGTATCGAAATCAATGGCAGATTCGAGGCCGAATGGCCCCCAACTTCGGCTGGGCCACCTTCGGGTGGGCGAGCTGCAACATTGACACCTTTATCCCCAATGTATAGCACTGGACCTTGGTGTCTAGTTTAAGCTATAACCCGGCATCCGTGCCAGGACCCAGATTTGGGTCCAAGAAACAGCTTGGCTCATTAGGCCCACATTGCACTGAGTGGGTTAATGAGCAGCATGGACCAGCAGGGTTCGAACCTCGGCTCGTGCCCGACATTCCCCACTCCTAAATCCTCACTATAATCAGCCTGCGGGTCATTAACCTTGTGTCAAGCCTGTCTGGTGGGAGGCAGTGGCGAATACATTACTCCTTACGAATTTTTCACACCAATGGTAGTTGATGTTCTTTCACTAGAATCTGAGCAGCAGCAAGTCTCCTTCATTCTTCAGGGCTCTCCTCAGTATTCTGGCTGATCTAAACACTGCTTTAGTTTGAATGGTCTCGGGTTATCTTCTGATTTTCTACACTTTCAGTCCTCCTTACAAAGCTTTTGTGGATTGTTCCAAACGTACCAGGTACAACTGGTATTGGTGTCATATTCATGTTTCCATAGCTTTTTTAGTCCTCTAGCAATGTCCGAGTACTTTTCTCGCTTTTTTTTTCACTCTGTAGTCTGCCAAGATGGCAAAGTCCACAATTCGGCAAGTTCTCTCTCTCTCTTTTTTTTTTTGTTAATCGTTATTAGGTCTGTTGTTCAGGACGAGATTCGGAGAATTGTTTGTATCTTAGAATCCCAGAGAATTTTCCGCGTCTCATTTCCTAGGACGGATTCTGGTTTGGGCATATACCATTTGGTAGTATGATAAAATTTTTGCACAATTACCAGTCGATCATTTTACCCACTCAGTCGTTTCTAGTGTTATACTCTTTTTGCGCTTGTTTACTCCATTCTCTTATGATATGATTATTCGTTTCTTCTCTATCACCACATTATCAACACTTGCAATTCTGTTGCGTTTATCAGATTCTGCATATACATAGTTGGTCCTTATGGCGTTGTTTTCAGCAGCTGTTAAAAAAGATTAAGTTTCTCTGTTAAGGTTTCCAATTCTTAGCCATGTCCAGGTCTTCTTGTGTGAGATTTCGACATTTTGTTGCTTGAAATATCCTTACAATTGTTTTTCTTCCCATTTTTGTTTCCTAGTTATTGTTGTTCTTTTGATTATTTTGCTATTTATGCTGTTTCTGGTTACTGTGATTAGTCTTTCTTTGCTCTTTTTATGCAGTCTTCGCGTCCTCATATTAATGCATTCACACAATCTTCAATGTTGATGTGTTCTGTTCTTTCTTTTTGCTTTGACACATATAGTCAGTGTATGTTTTCTTTCGAATGTAAGGCTCAGTACATCGTCATTAGCTTTCTTATCCATATATCTAAGTTCTTCTTATTCAAGAATGATCCCGAGTAACTCATAAGAGAGAGAGCCCTGATGTTTATCATATTTACCCAACCCCTCCGCTCGGGCAGGATATGACACAAGGTTAATTTTTAAGCGGAGTTTAACAGGTTTGAATTCAGAGTTTTCCTTCTCCTAGACTAGTTGCCTCACCAAGGCTGAAGAGCCTAGTCTGCCCTACTATTTACCCGTAGCTGGAGGGAGAATAGTTGGATTCATACCTTTCTCAAGGGTATTAGTGCTATATGAAATGCAATCTGTCAGGTCCAGGATTTGAATTCGTGTCGCCGTGTCCATATCCTGCGACGATAACCTCTACACCACGGGCACCTCCAATGATGTTTATCCCTTAGATGAAATTCTTGCTGCGGAGTTTGGTTTCGAGAAGTTTTATCGGTTTTCTGAGATACTCATCTTTTTTCTTTTATCTCCACTCCATTGATGGTACCCGCTTCCATCATCATTATTATTATTATTATTATTGTAACTCCGTTTCGAGCTTTTCACATCAGCGTTAGCCGATGGTTTCCCCACAAAAGTTGGAGTGACAGCAAGTCTCCTCCAGTTTCCTGGACTATTCTCAATATTTTGGCCGATCTCAACAATCCTTTAGTTGAATGGTCTCCACTCGTTCTCTTATTTCCAAGACATCCATTCCCTGTATCAATCCTTTGTATCTCAAAATCCCAGACAGATTCTGGGTTGTGCATGTACATTTGTTTGCATGGTCAAACTTCATTTTATTGCACAATTCCCAATTGATCACCAAGCCTAACCAGTCATGTCTAGTCTTATTATTATTATTACTCCTTGAGAGTTTTTCATATCAGCGTTGCCTTGTGGCCTTTCACTGGAGTTTGAGTGATAACAAGGCCCCTCTAGTCTCCAGGACTCTTCTCAGTATTCTGGCCGATCTCAATAATGCATTAGTTTGGATGGTCTCCGCCCGTCCTGTTATTTCCATGTCCTCCAGTCCGTTTTAATTTTATTCTGGGGTCAGCCGGAACAGCAAAATCCACAATTCTGTGAGTTCTCTCTTTCTTCTTCTTCTTCTTCTTCTTCTTCTTCTTCTTCTTCTTCTTCTTCTTCTTCTTCTTATTATTATTATTATTATTATTATTATTATTATTATTATTAAATATTTACCTGGTGGTCTTTCACTGGAGTCTGAGTGACAGCAAATCTTATAAAGTATCCATGACTTTTCTCAGAATTCTGGCCAATCTTAACAATTCTGTAGTCTGGATAGTCTCCATCCATCCTCTGGTTTCCAATTCCTTCAGTTTTTCTTTCAAGTCTTTTGGTACCAAATTCAACAATTCAACCGAAGCCGTTATAGTTTTTCATCACTTAATCGAACACTTTAAATATTTCTAAACAATCAATATTATTATTATTGAACAGATATACTTACTACAAACCAATTAACTCTGTGTTAATTATGTATATTAAAGAGAAATATTTGATATAACATCAACAGTTACCGACAATCAGGATGCGACTCAAGGTCAAATTTAAGCAGAGTTAAATAAAAGTATTCCTTATCATAGAGAGTTAAATAGTCCAGTTTGCCCTAACCTAGTTTGCCCTACTATTTGCCCATAAATGGAGAGAGAATAATTGGATTTATACTTTTCCTAAGCGCTATGTGAAATGCAGTCTCGTCTAGGATATGAACTCGGGTCTCCGTGTCCATTTCCTACGACCATACCTATTACACCACGAGTATCTTCATATCTGAACCAATATAAGTGTATGAAAATTCTTTGTATGAGAAAAAATAGTTTTGATCAATATTATCTCATATATTGTTATTTCACTGTTGATCCAGTAAAATTACTTTTGTATGAGTTTGAAAATACCGTGCAGGTGAAGCAAAGAGAAACATGAATAATAGCAATTGGAACACAAACTGTAAACGCACGATACGTCGTTGATTCCAGACAGCTGAGAATTTTCAAAAGAAGCTTCTCGAAAGACCTACGAATGTCATTAGCGACGATCAATCGTCACAAATGGCCGGAGATATCACGTATAAAAATTCATTATATTAGGTTTGCTTTTAATCATTTATCATTTGTCTGAATTGATATCGTTAATATCAAATTCTTATTCCTACTGTCTACAATATATAAACAAGAATCAACTTATTTGCTTCTTCTTTTTTTACTTATCTTTTTTTTTTAACCTTTCAAGTTTGAACAGCTGATAACTAGAATATAATCAGTACCCGACCAAAATAAGTTATCACTAATTAATATAAAAAAATAAAAAATAAATAAAAAAAATTCTAATATCTTTTTTTTTTTTTTGACGATCACAACGGATATTATTAGATATCTTCGGGGGTGAAACTATGAAAACAAGAAAAAAAAATGGTTTGGAAATATACTTATTGTATAGAATTTTACTTAGTGGTGTGCTTTTTGGGGGAGTGGGGTTATCTGTTGGAGTTTCCGTAAAAATAGAAAGAAGGCATTATTTTCGGAACATCACTCGAAGATATATTTAGCCATTGGAACAGTTAGCAGTATGGCTAGGAAACTTGTTAGTTGACTTATGGCATGTCAATCTTTATTCGGTGGTTAGAGTTTTCGCCAAAGATCCGGGAGACATGGGTTCAATCCCAATTCGTGTCATACCAAAGACTTTTAAAATGGTACTTGATACCTCCTCGCTTAACACTCAGCAATAAAAGGTACGTATCGAGGGTAAAGTGGAGCAATCCAGGGAAAGAAGTAGCGCCCTCCCCTACACCTCGGTGTCGTAGTAGCTATTGAAAAGGGAGCCTTTTGGTCGCCCTCGAGTACTGTCGCCAACTTTACAAATGCCGAAGTCAGTATTTTTCTTTTTCAAGCAAATATATTCTGAAAAGTAATTATTTCTATTTACTAATCATTTGTACGGAGGAATATTTAGCTTAAAGTATCTATTTGTCATACAAAGTCATCTGAGCTTATTCATACTTACCAATCCCTCCGCTCGAGCAGGATATGACACAAGGTCAATTTTTAAGCGGAGTTTAACAGGTCTGAATTCAGAGTTTTCCTTCTCCTAGACTAGTTGCCTCACTAAGGCTGAAGAACCCAGTCTGCCCTGCTATTTATCCATAGATGGAGGGAGAATAGTTGGATTCATACCTTTCCCAACGGTATTAGTACTATGTGAAATACAATCAGTCTCGTCAAGGATTTGAACTCGTGTCGCCGTGTCCATTTCCTACGACGATAACCATTATACCACGGGCACCTCTTATAAAGTCATCTGAGGTTATTATGCAAATGAAATAAACCTTTCTACCTCGAAAAGTTCTAAACTAATATTTGTCAATGTTAAACTCATAAACTTAAACCCTAAGTAAAATATAAATCAATTTTTTATCATTTTTAATGGTTAGTTTTTGAGATATTTGAAATTTGCGGTAATTGACTGAACTTATAATACAATTTGAATTAATGTTATTTTAAATCCAATGAAATCTAATAGATTTTTTTACCCATAATATATGTTGAAACATGGATAAAGGGAAGGATTTAACAGCTGCTGAAAATCAGAAAATAGCCAAAATATCAAATGTCCACTTTGTAGTGATCATCGAGCGATTGAGAAGGCTGTTAAAAATATAAGTAAATTGGGAACGCAAAGCAAAGGGAAAGGTTTTAAAACTTCCTTCTAAAGTGAGTTTTAGCGAAACAAACACTTTTGATCAGACTTCAGATCTTTGAAAAGGCTGGAATTGAGGGAGTCTAGAAGGACAAAAGATGTAGAATACTTTGTGAATTGAGATCTGAAAAAAACCTATCCAAGGCAAATTCCTTTCACGAAAGCAAATATTTTATGGCTCAAAATTGGGCCAAGATATGTATGAAAATTGATTTTTCTTAAGGAATTTTCATGGAATCTTAAGTAACATTTGATAGACCAGATGGATAGGCCAAAGGATAGATTTTATCCAATTCAAATGTCTGTGTGACTAAAAGAAGGCAGCAAGGAGACGATCGTGGGATGACGTGAGCTGGAATGGTTGAAAAACCATTATTGGACCATTCAAAATTGATGAAAGAGTAAAATTGAACAATCCAAACAATTGTGTTTTTATCGATAATATTTTTTAGCCATGGTATAAGTTCCAGTCTCGTAGTTTCAAAGTGAAGTGCGTATTTATGCACAAAAAAAGCTTCTCCTCATGTATTTAAACTTACACATGAATTCTTTGGGCATGAACGATTTACAGGAGAGAAGATTTTAGAATGGACAGATCAGTTTTATTCTGTGGTCAGCTGGGACAGCAAAGTCGACAATTTTGAAAATTCTTTTTTTTTTTTTTTTTTTGTTAACTATTATAAGGTCTTGTCTTCTGGCCGAGATTAGGTGATCCGTGTGTATGTCAACATCCCATCGAAAATCCATGATCAAATGGGGAGATGAAATTATATGAAGGTGGAAAACAATCAATATAACAGCAAAGCAAACAATCAAAACAATCAAAACTACTACGTCGGAAATTGAATCTGCTGAAATAAAAAAAAAGATCAATATAATCAATGTGTGATAAATTATTGGTTGTTAATGAAAAGATGGGTCACTATATGGAAATATGAAGGATATAAAGACTTATCATATATCTTTGTTATTTGCTGTATTATCGGTGTTTATCAATGTTGATTTTATTACCTTTGTATTAGAGTAAAATGTGATTATTATTTTTTAAGATATGTATATTAACTTCAATAAATTCAGTAGAATATATTAATACTATCTAAAATGTTAACAAAGGCTTTTTTGATAACTACATTGATTGTTTAAAATGTGTTGATATGAATCACTAAACTTTATGTGATTTACTTAACTTCAAATAAGGTGTATGTTAAAGAGTTAGGAGGCGCCTTCAGACTTTTTTGTACAGGCATTTAAAATTGACGTAGACTCTTGAAAATTCACTATGTTATTGCTATACATCTTATGAGATGACGAACAAATTTTTATGATTTCAGGTTCAAACAAACAGCTACAGCAGCAATTGGAATACACCCTACTAAAACCTGATTGTCACAGCTGGTCAATTTCAAAAATGCAATCTGGACGTGAGGACACTTTAGAAGAAAGATATGCAATAAAATTCTGTTTTAAACTTGGAAAAAAATGCCACGGAAACGTATGGAATGCTTCAGACTGCTTTTCGAGCGTCTTGTATGAATCGATGATCAGTTTTTGAGTGGCATAAGAGATTCAGGGAAGGCAGGGAGTCTGTGAGGGATAATGAGAGGTGTGGGAAAAGTAAGGAAGTCAGAACACCAGAGTTGATTGGCCAAATAGAGAATTTCATGGATAAGGACCGTCGTGTGTCTATAGAAACAATAAGTGCACAGATTGATGTCAGTGTGGGAACTGTACACACAATTATTCGCGAGGAACTGAAGATGCGGAAGATTTGCGCGAAGTTTGTCACAGACTATTTGACCAAGATGGGCATCAAGACAATTCCTCAGCCTCCCTATAGTCCATACCTTGCTTTTTGAGACTTTTGGTTCTTCCCTAAGCTCAAAGAAAAATTAGAGGCTGTTGTTATGAGACAATTGAGGAAAGGAAAGTGGCTGTGACGAAGGTCACTGACACACTCACACAAGACGACTTCCATGGGGCCTTCTAGAAGTTGTTGGAACGGTACAACAAGTGCATTGAAGCCGGAGGAGATTATTTGGAAGGGGACTAGAGTTTCATGTGTGTACTATCAATAAAAGGGCCCATACAAAAAAAGTCTGGAAACTGATTGAAGGCACCTCATATATGGTGAGAGATATTCTTAGTGCTAAAAATTTTACATAGAGTTTAAAGTAACTGTTCCTATAGTGGACTAGAGATGAACTTAAACAAATGGATCAAAGAACAAGAAAATTAATGAACATTCATAAGGCATTACATCCCAGAGACGACGTTGACAGACTATATGTATCTAGAAAAGAGGGGGGAGGAGGACTTACCAGCATCTAAGACAGCATTGAAGCATCGATACAACGGCTCGAAGACTAGATAGAAAAACACGAACGAGGACTGATTCCAGCCATCAGAAACAATACCGACAACACGATAGACGACAAAACGACAATAACTAGGAAACAAAACAGAGAAAAAACAACTCTATGGCCGCTTTACACGACTAATAAACACCATCTCACACGAGAAACCCTGAACCTAGCTAAGAAAAGGAAACCTTAAGAGAGAAACGGAATCTCTCCTAACAGCAGCACAGGACAACGCCATAAGGACCAATCATATCAAAGCGAGAATTGACAAGACTCTTCAAAATAGCAAAAGTAGACTATGCGGTAATAGAGACGAAACGATCAATCACATAATAAGCGAATGCAGCAAATTAGCACAGAAGGAATATAAGACGAGACACGACTGGATCGGCAAGGTGATCCACTGGGAAATGTGCAAGAAATTTAAATCTGACCACACCAACAAATGGTATATGGACAACCCAGCATCTGCCCTAGAAAATGACGCACATAAACTCCTATGGGATTTTGACATACAAACGGATCACCTAATCTCGGCCAGAAGACCAGACCTTATAATAATTAATAAAAAAATAAAAGAGAATTTGCAAAATTATCACTGATGTGAAAAACTCTAATGAGCATAATAATTATAGTAATAATAATAATAAAAAGAGAATTTGCCAAATTGTCGACTTAGCTGTCCCGGCTGACCACAGAATAAAACTGAAAGAATGTGAAAAGAAGGATAAGTACCAACGGATGACACTCTAAAGGGTCAAGTAACAGAAACACATGGGTGACGCCAAATTTCTCAGCACTCTGAAAACAGAGATCCATCAACGGATGCATTTTAATATTATCCTCAGGACACCCCATTTTACGTGGTGCATTCAATAAGTTTCCAGACTTTTTTGTAAAAGCATTTAAAATTGTCGTAGACTCTTGAAAATTCACTAAAAAAGTGACCTTGAATAAAAGAATATGCTGAATTTTCTTGATCCTCTGCTTTTTAAAATTACGTATCATTATAAACTACTTCTAAAAAGATTAATCAGAGACACTATCGTGTACTGAATAATCCAGTCCTGAATAGTCCGATACTGAATAATCCAGTCCTGAATATTCCGATACTAAATAATCCGGTACTGAATTGTCCGATACTGAATAATCCAGTCCTGAATAGTCCAGTACTGAATAATCCGGTCCTGAATAGTCCAATACTGAATAATCCGGTCTTGAATAGTCCGATACTGAATTATCCGGTCCTGAATAGTCCGATACTGAATTATCCGGTCCTGAATTGTCCGATACTGAATAATCCGATCCTGAATAGTCCAGTACTGAATTGTCCGGTGCTAAACTAACGAGTACCAAATTGTCCTAGTATCAAATTGTCTGGAACTGAATGGCTCGACTTTTGAATTATCCAGTGCCAAAGGGCCCTACTTCCGAATTGTCCAGTCACGAAATTATTCCGCACTGAATCGTCCATTACCAAATAGTCTGCAGCTAAATTATCCGGTACCGAATCGTCCTAGCACCAAATTTTATGGTACTGACTTTTCATAGAATTCTCAGAGAATCAAATTGCGCAGTACCAAATTGTGCGGAACCAAATTATCCTGAACTGAATTATCATATAACCAAAGTGTCCGGTACCAAGTTTTCCAGGATTGAATTGTTCAAGTAGCAAATGGTATTCGTAACGAATTGTCCAGTACCAAATTTTCCATTACCAAATTGTTCGGTAACAAATTGCCCTAATATCAAAGACAATTTGATATTAGGTAATTTGCTACCGAACAATTCGGTAAAGGAAAATTTGGTACAGGACAATTGTTCGGTATTAAAGTTGGAAAAAATGCCACAGAAACGTATGGAATGCTTCAGACTGCTTTTCGACCATCTTGCATGAATCGAGCATCAGTTTTTGAGTGGCACAAGATATTCAAGGAAGGCAGGGAGTCTGTGAGGAATGATTGGAGGTGTGGGAGGAGTAAGGAAGTCAATACTCCACAGTTGATTGGCCAAAGGGTTAGGATTAGGGTTACTATGTTGAGGTTTTAAGGGAGTTCAGGAAGAGATTCCGTCGGAAGATGCTAGCACTCTTCAAATCGGGTCAGTGGCATTTCCACAAGGACAATGCACCAGTCAACAACTCCATCCTTGTCCCAGACTATTTGACCAAAGTGGGAATCAACACTGTTCTTTACCCTCCCTATAGTCGAGACCTTGCTCCCTGAGACTTTTGCTTATTCCGTAAGCTCAGAGGCTGTCGTTATGAGACAATTGAGGAGATGAAAGAGGCTGTGACGAAGGTCACCGACACGCTCACATAAGACGACTTCCATGGGGTCTTCCAGAAGTTGTCGGAACGGTACAACAAGTGCATTGCAGCCGGAGGAGATTACTTCGAAGCGGACTTGAGTTTCATGTGTGTACTATCAATGAAAGTGCCCATACGAAAAATGTTTTGAAACTTATTCAATGATCCTCGTATGTTAGGGATGATCTGATCTATTTTCAGTGGATGTTATTGCCATATTCTAGGCTCAGTGGATAACGTGACAAAGTGTTCACAAAATTATGACAAGAACAATCAGGAGGAGTACAATCGTAGTAGTAAATCAATTTTTAATAATTCCGTTTAGGAGTTTTTTTCATTTATGAAAGGTCTGCATTCTGATCTTGTGAATCGAAGACAACATTGTTGGCTTTTCATCAGAAAAGGTTGGGTTTTAATCAACGCGGCTTGTAAATCGAGAATGTTACGTATAATTTGATGTTCCAACATACATGTGGGACTGACAAGAATGGAATTCAGGGAATTCCATTAAAATAGGAGATAAAAAAACAAACAAAAAAAAACAAAAATAGAAAGAAAGAAATTGTTTCAATTATGCATAAGGAAAACTTTAAAAAATAAATTAAATCCAACGCTTGTGATTGCCTTACAACGCAAATATACGAGGTTTGTCTGAAAAAATAACAGAACTGGCTCTGTAGTGAGAGCTATAGGTGAAAGAGGGATAAGCGAATTGGAATTATATAACCGTCATCTTGGCTTTCCGCAACCATTACATTATTTTCACATGTTTTTGTTTACTACTCATCCCTTTCAGGCTGTGCAGCTATGAGCGCTGAGAAACAAATGAGGAACACAGAGCAAAGAATAAACATGAAATTTTAAGTCCGGTTCGAAAAAACTCCATCGCAAGCACTTGAAATGCTTCCGCAAGTCTATGAACATGATATCATGTTGTGTGCACGAGTTTTTGAGCGGTACAAGACGTTCAAAAAGGAACTCGAGGAGTTGAAATATTGTAACATATTGACCTTCGACCCAACCGTCAATCAAGAAACAGGTGCATCCGGTCGAAGACATCAAGATATAACTTTGACCTGTGGATGGGTTGAATTCGGTGCAGATGCAACGCCTACCAAAAGCAGGTTTACGTCAAACAATGATATAACCCGGTGCCACAGACAGTTCGAGTTAGTTGGAATCAGTTGCAGTTGGAGTTCGAGTTGCAGTTCGAGGCAGTGAGAACCAACTCCCAGCAGAAGGATTGGGCCCTCTGGAACCCTGGTTGAGCACCCCAGCAGAATGAAAAAGAAGTGCTGCTAAAGACAGAGGAACTTGGGGTCAATATGTTGCAGTCTGTTCAGTCTCCAACTCACCTCTCACACACAACCCTTTCGCAACCCTTTCGATGGTTTGGTTTGGTTTGGTTAGTAGTGGGAATAAAAATCCCGCATACTGGAATCCACCAAGGGAATTCCCTCCTTAAAATTATGAGCAATTCATATATATTCAATTTTTATGCTGTCAGTAAGACTTGCATAAATTACTGACAACTAGGATACTTTGCAGGTGCATGACTCTAAAGAGAACTCACAAGCCATTGACAGTTATCTTTTATTAAACCCCTTTCTCCGTGAGACAGGATGTGACACAAGATTATTTTCTCGATTGGAGTACAGCTGGTTTGAATTTAGCATTTCCCTTTTCTTAGATAGGTTGTTTTATCAAGGTTAGAGAACTTAGTCTGCTCTGAGGGGATATCGAATGGATCCATGCTTTCCCCAGAGTTCAGTCGAGAAACTAGCTGAATAAATTTTTTTACCAGAAAAATAAGAATTGACAGAAATTGGTTTTAGAGGAATAAAGCCAGTAAATTACAAAAGCGAAAATTAACGGAAATAGATTTTAAAAGAAAAAAAAACATGAAAACTTGTTAGTTTGGTGAGAAGGAAAAGTAGAAAATATATTGTTACTATTCGACTAGAAGCTTTCAGAAAGGAAGCGCATTGTTATGTCCGTGAAAAGTGTCTAGCGAAATCGGCAAGCGAGCTCAACTCAGTTTATTACAATTGTCATTTAGAAAACAAGATTTTCAATAATTTTTTTTTAGTTCCAGAGAGGAAATTTTTAGATAAACGTGATGATTTTAAAAGACCCCCCCCCTTTGGATGGAGGTGAGAGGAAACCAAACCCTAAAAGTGGAAAGAGAAGAGTTATTTAATTGGGTGCAAATAGGAAGAAATCGAGTATTGAAAACATATTAAGGCGAAGGGGTGGAATTAATTATTGGAAACCAAATTAAGAGAAAATTGATATTTGCAATAACTTCGCCAACCACCACCCCTCGTACGAGAGAAAATGTATATAAGCAAAGTTTTGTCCCTCGAGGGAGACTAGCAGATACCAGCAGAAGACTTCTCGTCACTCTAGGCTCTGGCCTTGCGCCAGATTTCCCAAGATGGTGAGGAAGAGAAACGCTAAGTCATTTCAAAAAGGCATAGAAAGCCTGAGGTGATACGACACGTGATATCAACTTTTGAGATGACCTAGTACCAGACTCGCGAAAGTAAAGGAGCAAAGGGAAACTGAGATAACAAGTTACTTTGAGACGTCCTTGTACCAGACTCGCGGAGAAAGAGAAGCGAAGAGAAATTGAGATAATATGATACTTCAGAAACCAACGTGAACCGGCTAAGAGACACCAAGATTCTCTTAATATGTCAATTTTTTTACCAAATTCCTTAACATAGAGAAACCAGAGGCTTAGAAAAGCGAACATAATAAACTACTAAAAATTAATTTGTACCTATCAGATTATCTGTTCATGACTTTAATCTCCGTCTGATTTTGCAAGTATCTTAAAGAGTGTGGAAAACTCCTGCATTGTCATTACTCTCAGGTCCACTCTAAGCTGGAATGGTAGTAGCTGTTAGGGTCGCATCCATGGTTCAAATAAATCTGCTGTGCGGAAATTATATATACTGAGAATAGCTATGTGCAATTATAATTGTGTGCCAAGGATTATTATTATTTGAAGAAGTAGTAGTAGAAGTTGTTATCGTTGATGTGGTTTGTTTGTTTGTTTGTTATTCTTCTTTGGGTATCTCCGCTTTTTACTATCTTCTCATATCAACCTTTGAAAAAAAAAAAAAGAATTTTTGCACGGAACAGGTACAACGTTAATACAATATCTATGTACAGATCAAATTCTGTTTAGTAATTCATGCGAGAATTCCCCCCAAATAACCTCTTAGATGCTTTTTCGTATTATCTTTTTTCTGAAATCATCCAATTTAATCGTAAAATTTTCTACGATATTCCTGTTTCTTTTTTTTTTATCTGATTAGGCATTTTTTTAAAAATATATTGCTTTATTAGCAGTAAATAAATAAATAAATAAATAGATAAAATAAATAAATCAAATTGCTAAGTAGACTTAGTTTTTGAAATCTGTCTTGACGGTAAATTTTCAGTTCGAGGAGAAATATTTAAAAAATGTCTACCACAATTAGAAATTCCATTGATTATTTTCAAAGCTTCTGTAAGATCTGATCTCATTCTTCTTCTTCGGAAAGTAGTTAATCTCTCTAGAATTGTAATCTTTTACACTTTATACTAATTTTGTCACTCTTCTTTGTCCAATCTCAATATTATACTCCAATCGTGAAGAAATATAAATATGATAAAAAACCTAACACAGTTTTCAATATGAAGAAAATACAGATTAGTTTGTGAATCTAATTATCATCATTAAGTTCTGCTGATAGCATGGGTTATCTTGATTCTCACCATCCATCAGTCCCTATCAGCTATCACGTTTGGTAGGTCCCATAGATGGCATCCAGTATTCACCCAGAGCCAATCAATATAAGTATTTGCTAGGCGGCCAACGCATGTCCTTTCTCCAAGTGCTTTGTTCAGATGGTGCAACCATACAATAGTACTGCACGGCTACAACTTGGAAGAAATCTCTTTTTTTTTTATCAGAGAGATTAGATTTCCAGATTGTCGATGATCTGTTGGGAGAAGTCGATGACTTATTATGCGTTTGGTGACATCACTTTCAGTAGAGGAGATATTGCTGATGAGGTATGTGAAATAGATACGAAATTAAGAGGTTCAGTTTGGTTTGGTTTCTTGGGTTTTATGGCGTATCAACCTTTGTAGGGTATTTAACGCCAAATCCATTTTTATGGAAATAATCTGTTCTATTTAAACCAATTCAGTTTAGCATAAGTACACATTCTAATTGTTAAAAACATTTCTATTTCAAACTATTCAAGCAGTTATATGTAACAATTCAGTTAAGTGTAAATACAGTTTTTATATCGAAAAACAGTTCTATTTCAAATAATTCAGTTAAACATAAGCACGCAGTTTAAATGTAAGTACGGTTTAATTGTCAAAAACATTTCTATTTCAAGCTATTCAGTTTACTCAAACAATTTATTCTAGCATAAGTATGCTGTTTGTTCTATTTAACCCATAGATAGGGCCCTATCAGGTGCTACCACTCCTGGCCAGAGTGGACCTGGGAGCAATGGCAATGAAGGGGTACTCCGCATTCCCCAAAGCTCCAGCACTGCTGGAACCTCACCATCAGATTATTTAGTGTCATAAACAGGACACTCATTGGGGGGGGGTCTTACCCCTCTGCAGAGAAGCAGTCGGTGTATTCTACAGCCCCAGCTGATTGGGCAAACGAATTTTAGAGGTTTGTCATTTATTGTGGAAATGACTCCATCTTGTTTAAAACTCATCAATTTATCTGAATTTAAATACTGATCTTTATTAATCATAGAAGGAAAACTTCCTCATTTGGTGATATTTTATAAAATGTGTATAATCATTTAATAAGCCAAATCATCATCATCATCATGTCGTGCTGGTAGCATGGGTATCCCTGACCCTCACTCGCCACTTTTCCCTATCACCCCAGGCAGGTCTTCAGGACAACATCCTGTATCCTCACATAGTTGCTGAATGTATGTTCGTGCTGGTCGTCCTGCTTTTGCACGGCCATGTGTGGGGGTCCATATGAGTACATCACTCATGAGTTCGTCCTTGCTTCTCTAGCAGTGTCCTGCATGTCTGGTTCGTCTAATTTTAATAGTTTTCGTGATAGGAGGCAGGTGGCCGTACAGTTGGTGTCTTGTGCGGTGTTGCCACCAGGACTTGTTCAAAATTGCTCGCAGTATTCTTGTGTAATTGCCGTCTAGCTTCTTCTCCAGCCGTTTTGTTAGAGTCCATATAGTGCAGCCATATAGCAGTATCGATGTGACCGCTGCCTGGAAGAAATTGCGTTTCATTTTATCGGTTAGGTCTGATTTCCATATAATCGATAGCCTATTGATAGCTGTCCATGCTTTCTTTAACCTCGTGTCGATGTCCTTTTCGGTTTATGCGACGCTGCTTCCAAGGTAAGTGAATTTGTCTACTAGTTTAAGTGGGGTTCCGTCTAGAGGAGAGATGTCCCCCGTTTGATTATAGCACATATATTCCGTTTTGTGTGCATTGACATAGAGGCCTATGCCTGCGGCTGGTCGTTCCAAACTATGCAGTAGTGTTTCGGCTTGGTCGGATGTATTTGCCAGTATCGCTATGTCATCGGCGTAGTCGGCGTCGGTAATTGCTTTTGCGGGGTACCTTCTGCTTCTTTTCTTTGTCAGCTCGAAGCCGTTCTCTCTGATTTTGTCAATCGATGTTCTAAGAACGTAGTCTTGACAAATGATAAAGAGGTACGGAGCTAGCGTGTCCCCTTGTAGTACTCCTGCTACAATGTCGAAGTATTCTGTGTCTCCATCTGGTGATCTTACTTTTACTTGGGTGTTTCTATAGAGAATCGTTATTGCTGCTACGGTTTCTTTAGGTATGCCGTACGCTAGTAAGATTTATTCCATCTTTCCTCGGTGAATGGAATCGAAGGCCTTGGTAAAGTCGAGAAAAAAATAAAAAAAATAAAGAAATAAGACAAATAATTCGTGAAATTTTTCTTTTTAAATTTGGTAATTTGAAATATATGCTATTAATACGTATTGTTGCAACGTGGTTTCCTTCAGGTCATTTGTTTTTTAATTCTTAATGTACACCGTTTGATGAACGCCTTTCTTTCTCTACGAGGACTATTCGTTTACAGTTTAGAAATTTAAGTTCTGTGCGATTAGGGACCAATTATAGCCACATGGATTCCCATAGATTATTTTTGCATTCTTAGGGCACGCCTCTGCATAAAACTCTTCTTTCTCCATGAGGAAAACTTTTTTCTTTGAGTTCAAGAAATATGCAAGTTTGGCTTCTCAACATTAAAACCATTCGTATTAAGACAAACTTTTGGTTTGGTTTGGTTTAAGTCATTTTATGGCACATCAACCTTCTTGGGGTATTTAATAGCTATCCTTGTAGAAGAAAAGCATTGATACCGAAAAGAGTTCCTTTCCAAAAGGTATTACTTCCGAGATAAACGTAATTGCGCGACGGATTTCGAACTTTTTGACTTCGAGGCAGCATTTCAGTATGGTAGCCATTATATACACCAGTTTCTCTATCTTTTCCCAACTATTAAGGGGATAGGTTTGTTACTTTTTACCTTTTTTTTTTCCTTTTTTTTTTTAGGTCTTTTAACATACAGCAGGCCATGTGACAAACACAGATGTGACGACGTCTGTTCAATATTTATGTGATCAACAAAATTTTCGGGTGAACTATAAAAGTCTCTGCTCATTTGACCAGAAACAATATATTTTGCCATTTGTTGACCTTCAGTGTGTCCAAATGACCTCAGAGGTCAACTTGAGAGATCAACCAAACATAGTCCCAATTGAAGGTCAACGTCAAGTCCGGCGAAATTTATGTCAATAATAATTTCTATTTGACCGTAATTCTCGGAAATATCAACATTTGCAGACTATTACTGCTAAAGCTTTCCTTAAAAAACAGTAGTGGTACTGCTTGGAGAATGTTGGAGTTCATACTTTTGCTAAGGGTATTAGTCTTAAACTAAACATAATAATGCAACAAGAGATTGAACTCGCTTACGAGGTCGTTGCAGACTAGCACGTTAATCACTACGCCACAGGAAATTCCTCTTTGCCAGATTAAGTTAAACTTATGTTGTATTTACTAAAAATCGCCGTCACGAGTAGAACGTGATACAATAACAATTTCTCAGCGGAAGTTCGGCTGCCGTATCAAGACTGAAGAACCAAGTCTGCCCTATTATTTACCCAGAGCTTGATAAAGTTAAGCTGAGAAAATAATTAGTTCATTGATACGTAATCAAACAAGAAAGCACACACAAAAGTGAGTGTATGTGTGTATGTGTTAGTGTAGATTGATAGGTTGTATTCTACGGTATGTCAACCCTTGTTTGGTTATTTAATGCCGAAGTCAGTTTTTTCAAACTGCTATGTGGTTTCAAATAACTAAAGATAAATATTCGGGAATATATATATATATATATATATATATATATATATATATATATCATCTTCCCATGAGCAGGATGTGACAAAAGGTCAATTTTTAAGCAGTGTTTAACAGGTTTGAATTCAGAGTTTTCTTTCAGCTAGACAGGTTGTCATAGTAAGGTTAAAGAACCCCGTCTGTCCTACTATTTACCCATAGCTAGCGGAAGACTAGTTAGATGCTTACAATTCCCAAGAGTAGTCGTGCTATGTTAAATGCAAAGAACCTCATTCTGGATTGCTGCGTCCTTTTCAACGGATGATCATCATAATACCACAAGTGCCATAATAACTTCAAGTCAGTGTTCTTAATATCAATATTTTATACATATGGATTCAAGTGCCTATTTCCATTTAAGAATAATCAGCATTTTTTTAATAGTTATATCGATTCGAGTATTTGTCGTTCAAATAAATTATTAGCCTAACCTAGAAAAAATGCTATAGCTGAACATTTTTGTTGTGTCAAAATACGACGAATTCTTTCAAAACTAGAAAAAACTATTTTAGATTTTTGTCTTAATTTCTGTGTAGGAGATGTTCATACAAATGTGAAAGGTATGAGACTAATCTAAAAAATTGGTTAGACTTAAAATTTTTGAACGATTCTCATAATATAAGTAATTTTCAAAGATAGATGGGACCATAACAGTTGTAGTAACTGTCAAAGTGGGCCTGAGAATAATGGCACCAAAGGAGTGATATCACACGTCTTAGAGTTCAACACTCGATACAGTTCCGTGGTATACACAGAATATCCCTTTTTGGAGGGGAGTCTTTGTCCCTCGGCACTATATGTGTGTGTGCGATAGAAATAAGAGTCGGCCTTTTTTATTTACTTGGCTATGATATTTATTTAGTTTCGTTTGGTTGTTTTAGCCATTGGTATCAATGCCACAAAAAGCCACTGTTCCCTGAATCAAGTAGATGAAGTTTTCACAAACAAATCACACTCATGTCTTCCTTTTACTGCTTGATAAGTAGGGAAATTATTTATTTCGCGCTATTTTTCTAGTTGCATGTTTGTTTGTTTGTTTGTGTTTTATGGTATATCAACCCTTCTATGTTATTTAATGGCAAATCCATTTTATACAAACAAACAGTTATATTTCAAACAATTCAATTTAGCATAAGTACTGTTTAATTGTCAAAACATTTCTATTTCACACTATTCAGTTTATCTATAGGTTGAATAGAACTAACTGCATACTTATGCTAAAATGAATTGTTTGAATTAGAACTGTTTGACTCAACGGAATAACTTAAAATAGAAATCTGTTTGACAATTAAATTGTACTTACATTTAAAATGCGTACTTATGCTAAACTGAATTATTTGAAATGGAACTATTTTCTTAAAAATGGATTTGGCATTGAATAACCTACAAAGGTTGATATGCCATAAAACCCAACCAACCAAGCAACCAAAACAGTTCTATTTCGAACAATTCAGTTTAGCGAAGTACACTTTCAATGTCGAAAACAATTCTATTTCTAACAATTCAGTTTAACATAAGTAGGCAATCTAGTTCTATTTGACCCATTGATAGGGCCCTATCAGGTGCTACCCCTGGGAGCGACGGCAATAAAGGGGTATTCCGCATTCATTGAAACTCCAGCATCACTGGAACCTCACCATCAGATTGTATAGTGTCATATCTAGGACATTCGTTTGGGTGGCCTTACCCCTTTGCAGAGGTGCAGTCGGTGTATTTTACAGCCCCAGCTGACTGGGCAATTTCTAGTTGCTATGACCACTCATATCAACTCTTGGTAATTATTCGGGACATTCATCTTGCTAGCAAGGGCAGATAAGTGAACTGTATTTTGGATACACAATCACCAGTCAGGTCGGGAAAATGCTGGCAGTTATGATAATGACTCGAGTATCATTTATGCCAAAGAAGTTACACTCGTTATCAACCGTTCTTGTCTGAGTAAAGAAAATTTGATTTTAATTCGAAACAGAAGACTTGGTTCATGGTGAGACTGGTAAAACACGCAGGGTAATACAAGAAAACAAAAAACAGAAAAATAAAACACACACACACACACACACACACACACACACACACACACACACACACATAAAACAAGTTAGTGGCAAATCTAAGGTTTAGGCCTTAACACTCACATCTCGTGATGATGAATGACTCAAGACAGGTGTGATAGAACTTGTTTCTATTGTCTACCGTTAATGGATGGAGAAAAAATATTTATGTAATTGCAAATGATATACAATCTAAATATTTATCAAGAAAATAAATAAAAATAAATCAAAAACTGATCAGAAAAAGATAACGCATCGGCGTGTGAAGAATTTCTTTGGAAGAAAGATTAATAATATAAGGAAATTGTCTTTGAATGGGAACACCAGAAGAAATAAGTGATGAATCGTTCTCTGATATAATTACATGAGTATTTGCTTTTGTAGTAGAAATGAGAATTGGGAGTTTTTATTTTGTTTTATTTATTTTCTTCTTTTTTATTTATTTATTTTATTTATTTTATTTTTTATTTTTTTTGTATACCTACATTTCACTTTTGAGTTTTTTGCTTGTCTTTTATTATATTTTTAATGATGAAAGGAAGTTCTATGGGAATTAGTTCAGGTAATCTATTACGATTAAATATTTGACCCTTGACGATTTTGAAACAAAACTTAAACAAAGTGTGTCCGGTAGCCCACCACAAAACCTATCAAACATCTACTGAAGAAGTCCCGTGCCGTTGTGGCTAACATACTGGATTTTAAAATCTAAGTAAATGAGTTCGATTTCAAGTCGTGCTATTACGTTCACTGTATGACTAATACTCTTGGGAAATGTAAGAACTCCTCATCCCCTAATGGATCGGTTAAATAGTACCAATACTGTTTTGTTTTTTTTACAAGGATGGCTTTAGCATTTGATAACCCTCAAAGTTTAATATGCCATTAAACAAAGAGAGCGATGTATATATTATTTCAATCATATCAAGTATTTTTATTGCTTAACAAACATAGATAAAACACAAATGATATTATACCTAAAAGTATTAAAATGCGAGCAAAATATACTGATTTCGGCTTTTCATAACACAACAATGACTGACACGCAATAAACTAAACCAAAAAAATTCTTTATAAAAAGGTAATTTTTTTCGGAGTAAAATCTGGCGGGATTATCATTTCTGTTACAATATTATCCGGTTAAAGCGGATATTATTTCATATTATTTTTACCAAGCTCAACTGTATTGACTAAAAATGAGATTATATATATATATATATATATATATATATATATATATATATATATATATATATATATATATATATATATATATATATATATCATTATTCAATTGTAATAGTTACTTGAAATTATATAATTGTGTATAAATTATTAGTATCGGATAAGGATACTTGAAACCTTATAACAATGTTCAAGTTATAAGTATTAAAAATAGTTTTTGAACCTAGAATTGATCACAAAGGATTATTATAAAACCAGATAGGTGTTTGCCAAGAGAAAAAGACAGACTTCGATATTAAATAATCTAACAAGGGTTGACATCCTTTGTAGTTCTCTAGTTCTTTGGAAACAGTGACTCATTTGAATTTGTTAGATGCAGTGAATTTGACCATGGAACGAAATTTTATGATATGCATAAAACCAGAGAATATTTGATACAAGAAAAATATTTTTCTATAAGACAGGAAACTCATTATTTTATTCCGGTCAGATCTAAAAAACAAATGAATATGTTGAATCAATGATGAGTATCCGTAAATAAACAGTTCACTGTTGGATTAATAACATTAGCCAGCGATAAAATTGACCCATGAATGTCTCTCGGGGTTTCCAATTAATTTTATGATACTGATTTTAAATATGAAGTCTATTTTTTCCATTTCTTATCATTTTCTGACAGAAATACGATATACGAGGATCATTAAATATGTTTCCAGACTTTTTTCGTGTGGGCACTTTTATTGATAGCACACACATGAAACTTGAGTCCCCTTCGAACTAATTTCATCCGGCTACAATGCACTTGGTGTACCGTTCCAACAACTTCGGGAAGGCCCCATGGAAGTCCTCTTGTGTGAGCGTGTCAATGACCTTCCTCACATGACGATGAAAGAGGCTGTGACGAATGTCACCGACACACGTGACGTCGTCGCCAAACTGTTGGATTGTGACATCGTTGTAAGTGAGTTAGATATCCAGTCAAGCCATTTCGTTCACTTTTCGACTAATAAATTTGGGAAAGATATGAACACCCTGTTCTCGATGGCTATGGGTTAAATAGTAACTCTATCTTTCTACAGTGATGAATTTGGCATTAAATAACCCACGAAGGTTGATATGTTATCAAACAATTAAACCAAACAATTCAGTGGATTGTGACTGTACTTCCCTCCACGCAGAGACTTGAAGCAGGTTTCTTTTTATTTCAACTTTGATGTTCCCATATATTACTTCCATTTCATAATATATTCAGAAACGTAAAGATGTTCAGCGACATTTTGTACATAATAGTTGTATATTCTATTATAAAAAAAATGATAATGAATAAATAGAAGGATTTCGGCTTTTTTTTTTCGGGGTGTTGATTTTTCAAAAAGCATTCTAGATCGTCTGGATGTTTTGCGACATAAAAACAAAATGTATTGAAAAAAAAAAGTTATCTAAACCGAAGAAATAAACTAAAAGGGAACCTGTTTACAAAGACAATCAATAAATTTTTAAAACTTTCAATTTTTTTTCAAAAAATTCAAATAAGTCTCAATATCTTTGAAATATCAGAGGCAGCAACATTGAACTAATAGAAAAGGGCTAAAATCTGAAAAGAAGTTTCAGAAAAATCTTAAAGAAATTCCTGAATTTTAATAAACCTTGCACTGTATTATTAAATTGATTTTCGCGTCGACAGGTTGAAATAAAGTGTATAATATTGTCATACTCCGAAAAAATGTGTAGCTATACTCAAATTCCTAGCCAAATCTCAAATATCATTAAACCACAGAAAAATATTGAATTCTGCAAAATACCCTGAATCATCAAATCTAAGCAGAAAGAGAAAAACTTGTCAACCAAAAATAAAAGAATCGTCTTGTTTTCATTCTGAAATTTAGACAATGGCATTACATTTCATTTCATTATATGTAAAAGAAGTGAGCCATGGGCGTCTCCTGAGTATAATTTCTGTACAACTCTAATTTTACCAGATGCATGGTGCATTCAATAAGTTTCCAGACTTTTTTGTACAGGTATCCAAAATTGTCAGAGACTCTTGAACATTCAGTATGTTATTGCTATACAACTTATGAGATGACTGACCAATTTTTATGATTACAGGTTCAAATGAACAGCTACAGCAGCAATTGAATCTCTTATGCAAGATGGTCGAAAAGCAGTCTAAACCATTCCATACGTTTCTGTGGCATCATTGTTTCCAAGCTTAAAACAGAATTTTATTGCATATCGTTCTTCTAAAGTGTCCTTACGTCCAGATTGCATTTTTAAAATTCACCAGCTGTGACAATCAGGCTTTAGTAGGTTGTATTCCTATTCCTGCTGTAGCTGTTCATTTGAAGCTGAAATCATAAAAATTGGTCAGTCATCTCATAAGATGTATAGCAATAACATACTGAATGTTCAAGAGTCTGTACACAAAAAGTCTGGAAACTTATTGAAGACATCACATATCAACCCTTGTAGCTTATTCAATGCCAAATCTTTTTAAAGATATATGTTTTTTAAACGTATAGTTTGTAAATATATTTAAACGAGCTACACTTCATTTGTTTGCATACAATTAAATGGTTTTATATATAATTTGTAAGTTAATAGTCTGTAAGTAATCTCATTTTAACTAATTCAAAACTAATGTGTTTGCACACAAGTATTACTATTATTTACACAGGGAATGGAGTAGTGCCCTCCCCTATACTTCGGTGTTGTAGCTATTGAAAAGGGAACCTTCAGGTTGCCCTCGACTACACACCAAATTCTTCCAAATATTCTAATACAAATAGTTCAATTTAGAATTAATCATTTGTTTGCACTCACTTAAATATTACTATCTAAAATAAATTGTTTTATTTGCACTCAGTTAAATGTTTCAAGTATTGCTCCGTAACACTAATGATTTAATTAAACATCAGTCATTTGTTTACACACAGTTAAAATGTCAAACAGTTCTATTTGATCTATTACGTGCTATCACTTCAGGTCAGAGTAGACATGGGAGTAATTTCAATGAAGAGGTTTTCTGTATTTCTTAAAGTTCCTGGGCTGGAGCCTTGCCATATCCAGGACACTCGTCTCGAGGTGATCTTACCCCTCTGCGGATATTCAAGTAAGAAAATTCTACAGGACCCAACCGACTGGGCTGGTTTGGCTTGGTTAATTTAGTTTGGCTTGGTTTAGCTTCTTTGTTTAATGGCAAATCAACTTTCACGAGATCTTAATGCCAAAGCCAGCCTCGTAGAAATATAGCAACGGTACACTTTAACCCATTGCTGAAGAAATAAGAGTTCAAACTTTCCTTATGGGTATTAGTCCGAAATAGAACATAATAGCGTGAACGGAATTTGAACTCGCTTACTTAGATGTCACAATCCCACACTTTAGCCACTGCACCACGATTAGCCCACTCCTAAAAACTAGAGAGCAGCCAAATTTGAATTATTAAACAGTACAAAACTAAGACAAGTTAACATCAGTCAGAGAAACACCGTCTTCACGATTCCCAAGATTTAATGTTAGTGAGTTCAATTCCTTGTAATGGTGGCAGGAAGCACAAAGTCGCCCCTGCAATATTAAACGTAAGCAAGATTGAAAATTTGTAATCTGTCCAGTTCAGCAGATTAAGAAACGCATAAAAGTTAGTCGGAGGCGTGGTGGTTAACATGCTGGACTGAGACTTCGTTGAAAGCCAGTTTGAACTTCAATCGTGCTGTAACGTTCACTTTCGGATTAATACCCTTTGGAAAGGCATGAACCCTTTCATCTTCTCAGCTGTAGGTAAAATAGTTCCATTATTTTTTTTTCGACCAAAATAAGGTTGTCATTAAATAACCCACGAAGGTTTGCATAACATTAAACAAAAAACTGAAACCGAAGCTAAAAAGTTAACCAGAATCGATTCAAATGATTTTTTTCTATTTCCATACTCTTAACAATAAAACACTTAATCATAAAACATCTTCTTTCTGTGGTTGTAGATCTGTAAATAACCCTATTTTTATGCACCTTATCGGTAGAGTTTAAATTACGCTGAGTGAAGGGTGAGCCCCCAACCCAAAATGGTTATTCTGAGTATGACAATAAACTGCATTTAATGGTAAGTCTTGAGTTTTGAAGATCTGCTATTACTCCCAGGTCCACTCTGATCCAGAGTGGTAATACCCGTTTAGGTCCCATCAATAGCTCAAATAAATATATTTAGAAATTAGATAGCACCGTGTAAAAAAAGAAAACCCTCAAGAACCTACAAAACAAAAATGTCAATATGAACGTACAATAAACGTGATTGCATCATCTTTAGGCATGAAATAACCCTAGATGGGTTGACATATCGTAAATATCGATCAATCAATCAAGCAATCTTCTTTCTTTTGGGGGGGGGTGCAACACAGATTTCGCCATAAAATAGCCACATAATCCTGTCGGGGTTATTTAATAATTAATCAATTTATTTATTTAATTAAACAAAAGTGCATGGTGTAACTGTTAAATAGTTCCGTCCTACCAGTTTCAAATCCTTGAAAAGGCTCTTTGCATTTCACTTTCCAACTAATATCTTTGGGATAAATATGAATCCATCTCTTTTCATCTTCACCAAGCAATAAGAAAATTGTCATTCAGACAGGGCTATTTTAGTCTTGGTGACTGTTTTTTTGTTTGGTTTTATGGCATATCAACCATTGTAGATTATTTAATGCCAAATCCTTATTATACATATATATTAAATACGATTTCTGAATACATTTTGTTGATAACATTTAAAAAAAAAAAAAAGCCGGGACTCATTTTTTTCACCCAGTTAAATGGTTTTACTTATTTCTATCCAATACGAATAATTCTTTTAACTCTTTATCATTTGTTTGCACGGAGGTGCCCGTGGTTTAATGGTTATCGTCGTAGGAAATGGACACGGCGACACGAGTTCAAATCCTGGACGAGACTGATTGTATTTCACATAGCACTAATACCCTTGGGAAAGGTATGAATCCAATTATTCTCCCTCCAGCTATGGACAGACTGGGTCCTTCAGCCTTGGTGAGGCAACTAGTCTAGGAGAAGGAAAACTCTGAATTCAGACCTGTTAAACTCCGCTTAAAAATTGACCTTGTGTCATATCCTGCCCGAGCAGAGGGATTGGTAAATAGTATCATTTGTTTGCACGCAGTTAAAAGTTTTCAAGTAATGTTATGTATATAATTGAACATCAGTCATTTGTTTACACTCTGTTAAATGTAAAAACAGTTCTATTTCAAACGATTCAATTTAGCATGTCAACAAAATTAAATGTTTCAAATATTGCTATCCATCACTAACAATTCAATGATACATTGATCATTTATTTACACATAGTCCTATTTCTAACTTTATCATAAGTACACAGTTTAAATGCCAAACTTCTTTTTGACCCAGAGATAGTATCCTATCAGGTACTAAAACGCCAGGCCTGAGTGGACCTGGGAGCGATGCAGATAAAAGGATACTCCGCATTTCCTAGTCTTAATGGAGACTCACGATCAGATTGTTTAGTGTCATATCCAGGATTCTCATTCGTAGGGAGTCTTACTCGTCAGCAGAGGTGCAGTCGGTGTATGCTACAGCCCCAGCCGACCGGGCTGGAACTAGAATATCAGACTATGAGTAGAAAAAATACTGAATTCAAGAGGGCTTACCACTCCTTTCCATAGACCCTACAAAACCACAGCCCCATCACAAATGGAGTATAGGTGTGAACCAATACCTTCAAGGACGGAAGACATTTGTATTTGCAATCTGTAGAAAGAATAAAAACAGGTATGCCATGCTATCGTCTTGGGCTGAAGAATACGCCAACATCACCTCTGTAGAGGGGTAAAATTCTTTCAACGAGTGTTCTGGATATGAGACTATAAACTACATCTGAAGATGAGGCTTCAGTCTTGTAGCTTTAGGAGATGTCAAGTATGCAATATAAATTAGTTGTATTACCAAAGAATACTTAATAAATAGAATTACTAAGGCTATATAGCAATACATATTTAACTGTTTGTAAACAAAGGATTAATATCAAATAGAATCATTTATATAAGATAGCATCTCTTGAAACTAATTAACTCTGTACAAACGAAGGAAATATCAAATAGAATCATTAGTGTTAGATAAGAGTACTTGAAACAATTGAATTGTGTGCAAACACATCTGGGTCTTGTGTCGTTTAAACATAATCTTACCAATGAACTTTTCACTTCCATCTGTAGATATATACATATATAAACAGGATAACCTACAAGGGTTTATATGCCATAAAACCCAACAAAATAGGTATAGCTACTCATGTGTACTGTGGAAGAGAACGGAATGAAATAAAATATATTTTGATAGCACAAATATTTTAACAGAAAACGTACACATAGAAATTCTTCTCTCAGTCTGTCAAGGAAATTTTTGGTTTAAAAATAATTATCGGTATGCTTTCGAACACTACTTTGAAAACATGAATTCTCATAGAAAACCTCATTAGTTTAAAACGTAGTTTCGGTGGTATAGCGTAGTCACCGACGACAGCTATATCTATGATAGTTATTCGTCGACAGGGCAGGGGAAAACACAAAAACATAACTCGACTTTATATATATATATATATATATATATATATATATAAAGTGGTGTAAGTGGAGGTGCCCGTGGTGTATGTGGAGGTGCCCGTGGTTTAATGGTTATCGTCGCAGGAAATGGACACGACGATACGAGATCAAATCCTGGACGCGACTGATTGCATTTCACATAGCACTAATACCCTTGGGAAAGGTATGAATCCATTTATTCTCCCTTCAGCTTTAGGTAAATAGAGGGACAGACTGGGTTCTTCAGCCTTGGTGAGGGCAACTAGTCTAGGAGAAGGAAAAACTCTGAATTCAAACCTGTTAAACTCCACCCAAAAATTGACCTTGTGTCATATCCTGCCCTAGCGAAGGGATTGGTATATATATATATATATAAGAGAAAAATAGAAATAAGTTCAGCGGTATCTGAATACGAAAAAGGAAAATAATCAGAGGGTGTATCTTTTTATATGATAATGTGCCAATGTTTTGTTTTGTTTTTATCTTTAACCCATATATAATAGATGTTAGATGTTTCATCTGAAATATATTTTCAAATGAATAACCTAAAGGAAAATATTCCTACCGTTTTTTTATTTTATTTTAATATCGTTCTATTTCAAAACAGACTTTTGTTCGAGAATATTTTTTAAAAAATAACATCTTTCTTTAAAGATAAACTTCTTTTCTTTTAGCATTTTATAGAGTTTTGAATTTTTTCTCTTTTAAATTCTCATAAATAACGTCTATGTTAGTAGTTTAAACATTTGCTAAAAGACACTTAGATTTTTTTTTTTTGAATTAACTAAAAGGAAGCCTTTGTTTGCAATTTCAAATATTTTGTTTAGAAATCGCAACAACAACATTTTATCAATTAACTATAAATATTGCTTCCATTCAGTCCAGGGCACTAGATCAAGCATATTTTGTCGCAGCTAACGCACTGGAAAAGATTTTGGACTCGATCAAATCGTCATTCTGTTGCCTTTTTTGATAACTTACCTTTCCGCGCCTCGATACCATTTACTTACAATGATAAAGTGGTCCAAAGGGGCACACAGGCACCTTATATCGTCCAAAGGGGTACACAGATACCTGATGTCGTCCAGAATGGTACACAGTTACCTTGTATAGTTCAGATGTTACACAGTTACCTTATATAGTCCAAAGGAGTACGCAGGCACCTTATATAGTCCAAAGAGGTACACAGCTACCTTATATAGTCTAAAGGGGTACACGGATACCTTATGTCGTCCAGAGTGGTACACAGTTACCTTGTATAGTCCAGAGAGTACACAGGTACCTTATATAGTCCAAAGGGTACACAGTTACCTTATATAGTCCAGAAGGTACACAGGTACGTTATATGGTCCAGAGGAATACACAGGTATACTCTAGAAGGGTACACAGGTACTTTGAAGGATTTTAATCAATTGATAAGTTTAGCTTATTTGGTCATAATATCAGAATTTGTTTGTTTTTCTTTTCTTTAGTTTGGTTTTATGACGTATCAACTCTTGTAGGTTATTTAATGCCAAATCTTCTTTCTACATACATCAAATATATATGATTTGTAAGCACTTTTTGTTGATAACATTTTTAAACAACCCTGAGTTCATTTTTTGCACTCAGTTAAATAGTTTCAATTATTTCTATCAAACACGAATAATTCTATTTACTATTAATCATTTATTTGTATGTAGTTAAATGAACCGGACATTGGCCTAGCGGTTAGAGTGTTCGCCAATTGCCTGGGAGACCTGGGTTAAATCCCCGGTCGAGTTATACCAAAGACTCAAAAAAGTGGTACTTGATGCCCCCTTACTTAGCACTCAGCATTATAAGGTTAGGATCAAGGGTAAAGTGGAGCAATCCTGGGAAAGGAGTAGCGCCCTCCCTTATACATTGCTGTAGTAGCTACTGAAAAGGGAGCCTTCGGGTCACCCTCAACTCAGATAATTAAGGGTTTTCGGGCTATTGTCTTTGTCTTTATTGTTATTTCCACAACGTTTCGGCCGATATGTCCTCCGGCCTTCTTCAGGTGTTTGTCTTACTCGGGAACCTTCACGGAATTTCGAACTGCGTCCTTTATTGAATCCACGGGGGTCCTTTGTTCTGATTCCGATATGTCCTCCGGTCTTTTTCAGGTGTTTGTAGTCTAAATTTCTGAGACGAATCTTGATGATTTTTACCATTAAGGATTTTTGGACTATTGTCTTCATCTTTATTGTTATTTCCACAACGTTTCGTCCGATATGTCCTCCTTCAGGTCGAAAATGAAGTTCACATTCTTTGCTACATGGACTTGGGGTAAAATTCACCCTTTTAATGGCATGTTTCCATTTATCAAATAAATGTTTACTTTTTGGAAACGAAAAACAATGAACGTTTGGACCATTTTTATAATTCTCTTTGCACTTTGGTACTACACAAGGGGAAGGCAGGACGTAGTTCGAAGTTCCGTGAAGGTTCCCGAGTTCGACAAACACCTGAAGAAGGCCGGAGGACATATCGGCCGAAACGTTGTGGAAATAACAATAAAAATAAAGACAATAGTCCGAAAACCCTTAATGATAAAAATCAACAAGGTTCGTCTCAGAAATTTAGACAACTAATATTGCTATCTATCACTAACAGTTTACTTAAACATCAGTTATTATTTACACACAGGTGAATGATCCAGAGAGAATCATGGTAATCCGATAAAATAAAATTGAATCTTTTCCAAGCAGTGGTCGTGTCCATACTACTGCATGGATACACCACATGGACGGTGATTAAGTGCATCAGACGAGAATTGTACAAGAATGCTACTAGCTATAAGGAACAAATCCTGGAAGCAAGATCCCACAAAAAGCAGCTTTACAGCAACCTACCTCTCATCTCTAAAACCATCCAAATAAGACGAACAAGATATGCAGGACACTACTAGAGAAGTAAAGACGAATTCATAAGCGACGTTCTTCTATGGACCCCTTCACAAAGACGTGCAAATGTTGGATGACCAACTAGAACTTATCTACAACAGCTCTGTACAGACACAGGATATCGTCTAGAAGACCTGCCAGAAGCGATGGATGATTGTGACGAATGGTGAGAGAGAGAGTCAGGGAAATCATGCTAGCAGCACGACATTATGATGATGAAGTGATCAAACAGTTCTATTTCTAACAATTCAATTTCGCATAAGTCATTTGTTTGCGCACAGATTAAATGCCAAACACTTCTATTTGAACCATAGATAGTACCCTATCAGGTCCTACAACTTCAAGCCAGAGTGGACCTTGAAGCAATAGCAATGAAAGGGTACTCTGCATCCTCCAGCGCTCCAAGACTGGAATCTCAGCATCAGATTGTTTAGTGTTATATCTAGGACACTCGTTGGTGTGTGTGTGTGTGTGGGGGGGTTACCCGTCTGCAGATATGTAGTCATCGTATTCTTCAGTTCCAACCGATTGGGCAAGACAGATTTAAAAGCACCAAATGAAAATCAAACTGATGAATAGTTGTCTGTTAGTTCATCTCGCACCTCAGAAGGCAGAAGAATATTCCTTTGGGGGTTTTATGTCATATCAACCTTCATTGGTTATTTAATGCCAAATCCTGTTGATATATATATATAATAATATACTGATACTAAGTCTAACGTAAAGTTGGGCGGGTTTCGGTTCCTGCTTCAAGCGTCCTCCGTGTCTAGCCACACTGAAGAGTTGTGATACAACGAAACAGTCTGTCTGTGGATGACAATATATATATATATATATATATATATATATATATATATATATATGTGTGTGTGTGTGTGTGTGTGTGTGTTTAACCAAAGATTTCTAAACGAATATTTTGTAGAAAACATTTAAGATAAGCAAAATCTCATTTGTTTGCAGAGGATTAAATGATTTCAGTTCATCATATTTTTGGTGCAATCCTGTCTCTCTCCAGAAGGACAGAATGTCCTTTAACATTCCCAAACAGATCGTTCAAACAATTCACCTTGAAAAATCGCTATCTGATGAGAGTGAAAGCTTTACATTCTATGAGAATGTGTTGAATGGTGCAAGGTGTCAAACACACTGTGGTTGTGGTTCCTGTTTTAGTATACCAATGCGCAATCGGGATATTATATCTTGTTCTCTTCTTGAGAAAATTTACATTTCTTATTAATCAAATTGAAATAAAAGCAAGGGAAATAGCATTGTTTATTAACGTGATGTGTACAGCGGATAATTAACCGCAAGTTTCGTAACATATAGTTTCAAATTTGATAAAAGAAATCGTAATTCTTCATACTACTATTCTCTATTATTCATCAAAATTTTACTTACTGCTTTAAGACTCTCCCCCCAAAAGGATCGTCCTGGGTATCACATTCAACGGAATCTGACGGTTAGACTCCACTTCCAGAGCTCTGGGAAATACGAAGTACCCCTTCATTGGCATTACTCCCAGCTCCACTCTGACTCAGAGTGGCATCACCTGTTAAGGCCCCATCGATGAGTCAAATGTATGTTTAAAAATGATTGGTATTCGACAGAAGAGTATGCAAGAAAAACATCTTTCGAAACAATGAATACGATTTCCTAACCTCTTGTCATAAAATAACCCGAGACGGGTTGAGATATCGTTAATATCAGTCAATTCATTAAAAAAACACAATTAGAATTAATCAATCATTTGCTTCTTCCTTTTTCTTTACTTCCCTGATGCTGAAGCATAAATTTACTCACCACACCTCCAGAAGCCTCTAAAAGCTTCCCTGTTATATAATTTTGCTCACTGGCCCATCATATAACTCCATATACAATCTATGGGACGGGGTGCGTCACGGATCCTAAAAAGAACTGCTGATATCGACTGTATGAGTAAAACATGGATATGGAGTGTTTAAAAGATTATGGTAGTGTTAACTTAGATAAACCTGTCAAATGGAGATTCGGAGAAAATCGGAGAGTACAGAGGGGAGATTAGTAGTCTGAATAAACGGATATAATTATGTGCCAGGTTCTTATCTAACAATATCCAAAGAAATTATGCCTTACAGGATGTCTATTAAAGGAATTGTTTCAAGAATGTATTTCAAAAAATTAAACAGTTTTGTCAGAAAACGAATTTTATTTAGATTTTAAGAGATTAGTACGCCTAAACTATATCCGTTGAGAAGTATTTTGTGTAGTTAAATGAAGAAAAACAAACTCTGTGAGCCATTTAATGCCGGTTTCGAATACAACTAGACAATCTACATACATCATTATCATCATGTCGTGCCGCAAGCACGGATATCCCTGATCCTCTCTCGCCACTTTTCCCTAGAGACTCAAAAAATGGTACTTGATGCCTCCTTGCTTAATACTCAGCAATATAAGGTAGGGATCAAGGATAAAGTGGAGCAATCCAGGGAAAGGAGTAGTGCCCTCCCCTACACCTTGGTGTTGTAGCTAACAAAAAGATAGCCTTCGGGTCACCCTCGACTAAGGTCGTCAACTTTACAAATCTACATACAACTGCTACAAAAGATATCTATCTATCTATCTATCTGTGCGTTTGTGTGATTGAGTGTAATTATTAAAATGTACCACTAAAATTAAGTCTAAACAGTAAAATCTACTCAGGGCTCAATGCATGAAATAACAGGGCAATATTAAAACATTATTTCAAGTGTCAAAAATATATCAGACTTTTGAAAGGATAAAAACTCACGATTCATAGTTTTACGATTTCGATCCTCATGTGAGATTGAATTTTTCATGTGTTCAGACCAGTAGAATCAACTTCACCTGAGGACATAAATCGTAAAACTCTGAGGGGTAACTTTGTATCCTGTTTTACATTTTATACATTTTTAATATATATATATATATATAGATAGATAGATAGATACACAGTACGTATTATGTATGCAGATATATATATATATATATATATATATATATATATATATATTTGTGTGGAGAAATGTTAAATCTTTTATTTGGTTAAATTTCTGATGAAACCTGATACACTTGGTGCGACTTAGCAACAGTCACAGTCAAAACCAAATTAACCCCGACCATCATTACTCTAAGCAGAAGGAAATATCATTTGTGGAGGTGCGTGGTTTAATGGATTTCGTCGTAGGGAAATGGACACGGGAGACGAGTTCAAATCTTGGACGAGAATGATTGCTTTTCACATAGCACTAATACCCTTGGGAAAGGTTATGAATCCAATTATTCTCCCTCCAGCGATGGGTAAATAGTAGGGCAGACTGGGTTCTTCAGCCTTGGTGAGGCAACTAGTCTAGGAGAAGGAAAACTCTGAATTCAAACCTGTTAAACTCCACTTAAAAATTGACCTTGTGTCATATCCTGCCCGAGCGGAGGGGTTGGTAAATATGATAATTACTCTAACCTATTTGTATTTCACTTCCGATTGTCCCCTTATCTATCTCTTGTCTTTAGACCCTTTCTCTCCCTTTATTCATTTTTACATGTTCCATTACTTTATCTATTTCCTAAATTGCTAAAATGTCGAAAAACACAAAAAAATGTTTAGTCTGAAGAAGTTCTTCTGTGAATAAAGAACGAAATATTACCACTAAACCCTTTGTAAGTGTCCGGATTTATACACCTTTCCACTTATTTTTATCAAATATGTGTGTGAGAGTGTGTACGTCCGTGTGTGGTGAGCATGAGTGGAGAGAGAGAATAAATAAAATGTAAATTGATATTGCAATTAAATTTTTGATCTGAAAAAAAAATATTTACAAACTTCAAACATGTATGTATGTATGTATGTATGAATGTGCGCGTGCGCGTTTTCACGTGTGCAAAGAGAGAGCAGTAAATATATATATATATATATATATATATATATATATATGAGCAGAAGGAAATATCATTAGATATTTTAAATGAAATTTGTGATACGTACGGGTATATATATATATATATATATTATATATATTAACTCATACGCACATAATACTCGAATCAACACATTTATAAAGCAAACATTTAGAAATACACAAATATAAGAACGCACTCACAAACACACGCATACACGATCAAAGACACACACATAGACACATACATACACACGTACACAAACCCCAAAAAATCACGCTCACATACGACCATGAATATGAAGGCAGAAATAAAGTTAGAATCCGGGCGAAGTATCACATCATATTAAACTAATCAATTATTAAAAATCCCTAAAATCATATCCCAAGGAAAAGTTGAAATAATTATTAACATTAACGGACAACAGCAATACAAGGACATTTTAAGCCTTCATCTATTGGCACATTCAGGTAAATATCTCGACGCATAAGACACACACACACACACACACTCATATGATTGCACCCAAGCCTATACAAATACATGCAATATATAATATATACATATATATATATGTATTGACAAACATATATGTTTGTCTGTTTATGGATATGTATATGTGTACAAATATGTAATTGTTCAATATATATATTTATATATATATATATATATTAATATCAAAGAAGATGATTTAGAAATAATTCAATTTGAGAATATATATATAAGATGATTCTTATAAATCTCCAGAGTGCTCAATGTATGATTATCAATATGTCAATTCATTAATCATGAATATATTATAATAGCTATATGACGGATTCTTTAGTTTTTTACGATTATATATGTATATCAGCGGTTTTTAATTGGATGGAAATAAATTTATGATCTTAATGTAATCGATTGTTAGTGTTTATTTTTTAAGAGAATATATATATATATATATATATATTATATATATATATATATATTTATATTGGGTCTGCAAATGAATTTCAATATAGTATTTTAAGGTTTTATTATCTTGACAGATTTCATCACTAAATCTAAACCTATATTATATAGGAAGACAGGGAATCTGTGAGGGATGATGAGAGGTGTGGGAGAAGTAAGTAAGTCAATACACCAGAGTTGATTGGAGCCAAAGGGTTAGGGTTAGGGTTACTATGTTGAGGTTTTAAGGGAGTTCAGTATTGCTGTCTAACACTAATAATTCTCTTAGGAAAGAGGCCAGCACTCTTGAATATCATGTCAGTGGCATTTCCACCAGGACAATGCACCAGTCCACAACCCCATCCTTGTCACAGAGTATTTGACCAAGATAGGTATCAAGACGGTTCTCAGCCCCCCCCCCTATAATCCAGGCATTGCTCCCAGTGACTTTTGTTATTCCCTAAGCTCAGAGGCTGTCGTTCTGAGAGAATGAGGAGATGAAAGAGGCTGTGATGAAGGTCATTGACACGCTCACGCAAGAGGACTTCCATGGGGCCTTCCAGAAGTTGTTAGAACGGCACAACAAGTGCTTTGCAGCCGGAGGAGATTACTTCGAAGGGGACTAGAGTTTCATGTGTGTACTATCAATAAAAGTGCCCATACGAAAAAGTCTGGAAACTTATTTAATGGTCCTCGTAACTTTATTATTAAATGAATTTTGAGATCATTTCTTTACACGCAGTAAATGTTTTCATATATTGCTATCTTAATTGTTCTATTAATAAAATGGCTTTAAGTATTGCTGTCTAACACTAATAATTCTATTTAATATTAATCATTTGTATGCACACAGTTAAATGGTTTCAAGTATTGTTATATTACATTTGCTATTTAAGTATTCCTATCTGATGAAAATAGCTTGCACACAGCCGGTATAGTTTCAGATTTATAATAATAATAATAATAATAATAATAATAATAATAATAATAATAACGATCGGATGGGCAAGGTGAACATCTGGGAAATGTGCAAGAAATTTATATTTGACCAAGCCAACAAATGTTATATGCCCAACCCAGCACTTGTCCTAGAAAATGACACACACAAACTCCTATGGGACTTTGACATACAAACGGATCACCTAATGTCCGGTCGGGAGACCAGACCTGATAATAGTCAAAAAAAAAAAAAAAGAAATTCTGCAAAATTGTCGACTTTGCTATACCGGTGGACCACAGAATAAAACTGAAAGAATGTGAAAGAGAGATAAGTACCTCGACCTTGCTATAGAATTGAAAAAACTATGGAACATGGACGGTGACAATTATAGCAATTGTGATTGGTGCTTTTGGCACGGTAACTAAAGGATTATTAAAGGGCCTGGAGGATTTGGAAGTCGGCAGCCGAGTTGAGACCATCCAAACTACAGCATTATTGAAAACGACCAGAATACTGCGAAGAGTCCTGGAGACTTGAGGAGACTTGCTGTCACTCAATCTCCAGTGAAAGACCATCAGCTAAAGTTGAAGTGAAAAACTCTAATGAGTAAATAATAATAATAATAATAATAATAATAATAATAATAATAATAATAATAATAATAATACTTTGCTGTCCCGGCTGACCACAGAATAAAACTGAAAGAACATGAAAAGAGAGATAAGTACCTCGACCTTGCTAGGGAATTGAAAAAACTGTGGAACATGAAGGTGACAATTATACCAATTGTAATTGGTGCGTTTGGAACAGTAACTAAAGGATTACTAAAGGGACTGGGGGAGTTGGAAGTTGGCGGACGAGTGGAGACCATCCAAACTACAGCATTATTGAGAACGGCCAGAATACAGAGAAGAGTCCTGGAGACTTGAGGAGACTTGCTGTCACTCAGACTCCAGTGAAAAACCATCGGCTAACGCTGATGTGAAAAGCTCTAATGAGTGAATAATAATAATAATAATAATAATAATAATAATAATAATAATAATAATAAACTCTAGTAAAAGAGTAAACAATTCTATTTGACCCATAGACAGAGCCTTAACAAGTGTGACGACACCGAGTGAGGGTGGACCTAAGTGAAAGGTTATGAAGGGTACACCCAATTTCCCAAAATCTTGACTGAAGCTTCACTATCAGATGTTTAATGTCGCAAAATGATTTCAAGTATTGCTATCTTACACTAATCATTTTATTTACTATCAATCGCTTGCCCGCACTGATATGGTTTCCTGTATACTAAATGATTAAATAGTTCTATTCAACCCATAAATAGGAACCAAACAAGTATTACTACTCCGGGTCAGAGAGAACCTGGGAGAAATGCCAATAAAGGGCTATTTGTATTCCTTAGCACTCCAGGAATGAAGGCTCACCATCAAATAGTTTAATGTCATATCAAGGACTCTCGTTCGCTGTAAGTGCAGTCAGTGTATTCTTCAACCCCACCTGACAGGGTGGTCTATATGAACCGTAATGTGTATATATCTGGAGGTATGTTATCGGTCTAACTTAAAGTTAGGCGGTTTCGATCCCAGTTTGAAGTGTCCAGCGTGCCTCGCCTCACTGAAGAATTTTGAAAAATCAAAATAGCCAGTCTATGGATGACAATATATATATATATGCATATATATAATATATATGTGTGTGTGTGTGTGTGTGTGTGGCGGACTCTTCCGCCGACTTCGTATGAGCTCCCAACAGTTAGTTTAAAGACATGAATCGTTAAGCTACCTACACAGGTTATTAGTTTATAATGGCGAAAGCCTGTGTGTATCCAATGACATTTTTTCATAACCTGATTGCAGAAGAATGGTACACTATTGTGTCATAAACACTCCATATGCAACCCTCATCTGGTTTTGAATTCAGAGTTTTCGTTCTCCTAGACGGGTTGCTTATAGAGACCAATTTACTAGACTACCTTACTCTTAGTTGATGATTGGTGTAGAAGAGATAGATTTTAGCACATTTTCTGAATTGAATTTAGCCAAAGTTTGCTGCATCCACAATAATCGTTCGATCAGAAACTTTTGTAATAAGTAATTCTCAAGTCCTCCTTTCTGTTTGTAATGTTTCTCAAGTCTTTCTCGAATAATGCGAGAGCTGACTTACTGAATTCAATAATGCCATTATATATGAAGAAAACGTTTCTCAATGCTCCTTCTCAGCAGTCATTTTTCCATTGAACTGTTCATAAAAGTCCAGTATCTGATCTCTTTTTTTAATCCGAGTGGATGTCCTTTAGGAATGGTTCTATCAAACAACTTAAGTTGTTGATGGTATAGGATTCTCACGCACAATTTTCCAGAGCATATTGACTTTCTTTATATCCTTTGCATCAGAAATAATAGGTTTGTGTCAGGAGTCATATTTTGGTTTGGGTCACTGTCAGTATGAACTCTGGCAAAGGTATGCTGTCTTGGAGTGTTACAAGTAATCTTCACGTTCTTTTCATTAGACCCCGACGGGAAATATTCCATATAAGTTTGATTGGTGTAAGTTGCTGTTTCTGGAGAGCCATCAATTTGGTTTTCCTGTTCACCAATTAAAGACCACTGAACTTATCACTTTTTCGCCCCAAAAATCTAAATATGATTTATGTTCAGGTAATTCGGAAGGCAAATTGTTTTTAAGTCAGCCTCAGCATGATATCCATGACTTGAAGTCACAGCTGTAAATATCTGATATCTTTTCGGATTATCGCCACTCATGTCTTTTACTTTATCCAATTTGTCCGAGTAATTCAAGACAGTCTGTTATCATATTTACCCAACCCCTCCGATCGGGCAGGATATGACACAAGGTCAATTTTTTAAGCGGAGTTTAACAGATTTGAATTCAGAGTTTTCCTTCTCGGTAATATAAAATTTCTTTTATGATCGCCAGTTGTTTTTAATATATATTTGAGCCGCAATTTTCTCCAATTAAAATTATATATGTAAATATAATTGCATGTGTGATTAAATAATAAAGACACATTTTGTCTATATAATATTATAAGGATCCTTTCAAGTTTCCTGACAAGTGTTTTGGTTTTAAGCTGGAGTTGGTAGATGGTGTGGAAAAACTCTCTAAAAAGTAAAACAACAACAACACAACGGAATGGAACCACCCAACAAGGATAAGATAAAAACGCTCGTAGAAAACGAAACCTGACAAATACTTAGGCATCTTGGAGGCTGACACCATCAAACAAGCGAAATGAAAGAAAAAATTCAGAAAGAATATCTCAGAAGAACTAGATAACTACTCGCGACAAAACTCAATAGCAGAAATCTTATCAAAGGAATAAATACCTGGACTGTACCTCTCGTTAGATATTCCGGACCCTTTCTCAGAGACGAACTTAAACAAATGGACCAAAGAACAAGAAAATAATGACAATGCATAAGGCTTTACATCCCAGAGACGTCGTTGACAGGACTATATGTTTCAGGAAAAGAGGGAGGAAGAGGACTTGCCAGGATTGAAGACAGCGTTGACGCATCGATACAATGACTCAAAGACTATATACAAAAACACGAAGGAGGACTCGTTACAGCCACCAGTAACGAAACTGAGAACACGATGAACAACAGAATGACAATAACTAGGAAACAAAAATGAGAAGGAAAGCAACTCTATGGGCGGTTTAAACGACTAATAAACAATATCTCACACGACAAAACTTGGAAATGGCTAAGAAAAGGAAACTTTAAGAGAGAAACAGAATCTCTCCTAATAGCCAGCACAAGACAGCGCCATTAGAACCAATCATATCAAAGCGAGAATAGATAAGACCCAACAAAATAGCAAATGCAGGCTATGTGGTGACAGAGATGCAACCATCAATCATATAATAAGCGAATGCAGCAAATTAGCACAGCGGAAGTATAAGGCGAGAAACGACCGGGTTGGTAAGGTGATCCACTGGGAATGTGTAAGAAATGAAAATTCGACCATACTAACAAATGGTATATGCAAAACCCAGCACCTGTCCTAGAAAATGACACGCATAAACTCCTATGAGACTTTAACATACAAACGGATCACCTAATCCCGGCCAGAAGACCTGACTTAATAATAATCAAAAAAAAAAAAAAAAGAGAACTAGCAAAATAGTCGACTTTGCTGTCCCGGCTGACCACGGAATCAAACTGAATGAATGTGAAAAGAAGGATAAGTACCTCGACCTTGCTAGGGAATTGAAAAAAACTGTGGAACATGCAGGTGACAATTATACCAATTGTAATTGGTGCGTTTGGAACAGTAACTAAAGGATTACTAAAGGAACTAGAGGACTTGGAAGTTGGCGGTCGTGTGGAGACCATCCAAACGACAGCATGATTGAGAACGGCCAGAATACTGAGAAGAGTCCCGGAGACTTGAGGAGACTTGCTGTCACTCAAACTCCAGTGAAAGACCATTAGCTAACGCTGATGTGAAAAACTATTATGAGTAAATAATAATAATAATAATAATAATAATAATAATAATAATAATAATGTCTCCCTTATGAATATTCTTCCAAAAATATTAGTTTCCTTGCGAGAGGTGCGGAGTGAGGAGGGTCGTACAGATGCTGATTAAATCGCTTTCTGCACGAATTAGAACTTCTAGATCAATTCTAAGCTAAAATTACCCAATCAATTTATAATGGTTATCGTAATGGAAACGACGACCCGAGTTCAAATGCTGGACAAGCCATTTTGCATTTTACATAGCACTAATATCCTCGGGAAATGAATGTCTTCGACTATTCTTCCTCCAGCTATGGCTAAATAGTTAAGAAGCCTAGTCTCTTTAACCTTTGTATGGGAACCACTCAAGAAGAAGAAAAAGTCTGAATTCACACTCTTAAAACTCCACTTAAAATATATAAAGTAGTAGTATCTGTTTTAGGTTGTATGTGTCGATTTATATGATAAAAAAATAAATAGCATTGAGTATTAAAATCGTGAATTCACTTTAAAATATAAAGAATATAAGCAAAAGTACAAAATTTAGTTTTCTATTACTGTTCCATAAATGACACAACTCAACAATTAAAATTCAGTCTATTTGTGGATCTTTTCAAAGTTCTTTATAACTGTGTATAAAAAAAAGAGGAACTCTCTTGTTTTTGCCAGACTTACCACGTTTAAATATCACTCGGATACCATAGGAGAATTTGAATTTTATACATTTTCCGTATTGTAATTTTGTACCAATAATACTAATTGAAAAAAAAATTCATTTTTGGAGGACTAAAAAAATTTCAGGAAAATGTTTTCAACCAAGAGGTACCTTCTTTGAAATACTATTTAAAATTTGAACAAAGAAAAGAAAAGAAAAAATTGTTTACGAAAATATTTATATTAAAATTCTTAGCTTATTTCTATTGTAAGGATATTCTTTAAATTAATTTCTTGTGTAAAGACATATTTTTGATTCTTAGCTTATTTTCTAGTGTAAAGATATTTAAAATCCTAATCTGTTACATTTTTAGAGAGTGAAAAAGAAAAAAAAATTGAATGAAAGCATTGTTTATCGATACCTAAAAAGGTAATTTTTTACATATTTAACTCAAAAACATTTTTTAAAAGTATTCATACGTAGATTAATGGAATAATTTCATTTCAATTAATAAGCGAGATTTTCTACCGAATAATAAGGGCACATTTTAAATTCTTAGCTTCTTTTTACTATTCCACTTTTAAAGGGTAAAAAAGACAAAAAAATTAAATTAATCCATCTCTTTTCACCGTAATTCAACAGAAATTTCAGAATTAAATTCAAATTTTTGACATATTTAAAAATAAATCTTAAGAAGAATTAAATATTCATAATAGTTCAAACAAATTTTAGGGTTACATTTAAAAAAAAAAAATTTCAAATTTAAGCAAAAAGAGTCCTCAAATAAAAAAAAAATCATAATACGTGATTTCTTTGATTCTTTTATATTTGATTTTTTATGGAAAGATATAATAATCTGAATTAAAACGAGGCTGGTTTTTCAAAAGTTATGAACTCAGAAATCGTTCTGTTACTAAGGACTAGTTGTAAAAAATGCAGATTTATTAAAGACAAAAAATCATGAACATGTTTTCAACCTTTCACCAGTTGAGGGTTACATCTTTTTTTACATATTATTTTAAATATAAACTAAAAAACAAAAAACAAAATAAAAAAAAAAAACAATACGTAAACTGAAAAAATACTTTTCCTTTGACTTAGTTGGTAAAAATCTTGTAACTACAATTCGAACAGATTTGTATTTCTTAGTTTAATTCTCTTTTCATCCTTTCTATTTCACCCACTGATGGATGTTCATAAAATCATAGATCGTGTACTTCTGTGAGTATATATATATATATATATATATATATATATATATATATATATATATATATATAAATATATAAATATATATATATATATATATACAGAGAGAGAGAGAGAGAGAGTATTTCAGTTCAGTTTATTCGGTGTGTCTATATCTGTATATCTATCAGTCCATTCATTGATATCTCGAACCATTTAAACCTCTTCAGATTTGTCTATCTATCAATATCTATACAAATATGTGTCTAAGTGTGTGTATGTATGTGGATGTGTGTGTGTGTGTTCTTTCCATGTATCTATTAAAAACGATTTATATATATATATATATTATATATATATTAATGTCTTTTCATATCTATCTATATGTGTGTGCGTGAGAGAGGGTGTGTGTGTGTGTGTGTGTGTGTGTGTGTGTGTGTGTGGGTGTGGGTGTGTGTGTTGTGTGTGTGTGTGAGAGAGAGAGAGAGAGAGAGAGAGAGAGAGACTTCTCATAAATACAACAAAAAAAATACTGTCTCCTCATATCTGTTTATCTATGTTATCTCTCTGTCTCTCTCTCTGACTCTCTCTCTATCCACACACACGCACACACACACACACACATATATATATATATATATATATATATATATATATATTATATATATATATATAAGTCTAAGAACACACAGATTTTCATCTTGGGTGTTTTTTGAACAGCTCAATAAATAAA
>CAUZXS010006329.1:2500-170000 GCA_963585895.1 Sepioteuthis lessoniana
TTAGTTTAATATATCTATTACTGTATCATTCCGTAAGGTTATTAATTAAAGTTTAAATATAATTCAATATAAAATCTGTAATTTAGTTCAAAATGTAATTAAAAATTAAAAAATTAAAATTTTTTCTTAAATAAATTTATTACATCTCTAACCGAAATTAAAATTTAAAACAGAAGTGGGCTTAATGAGGAGATAACTCTTCACCCCTCTTCTATGCCCTCCCACTTTTCTGTGTTTATTCTAGTTTTTTTATCTAAAAGATCTGAAGAAATCCTGTTAATTTTTTTTTCGTGTTTCGGAAATTTCAAAAATGAGTAACAGGAGGGAAATAGATTTATAATCATATGTGACCGGTTTTGTTGTTTTTCTTAAAGTATATATATATATATATATATATATATATTGCTAGAATCTTTTGATAGTGTATATGCAATAAATTTTTGAATAAAGATCTGTAACAAAATCAATAATACTTTAGATACCCACAAATAAATACTTTTGCATTGTGACATTTTAAAAAATCTGCTCTGTTTTCAAATTCATTGTTTTTATTTTACTTCATTTGCAGGAAAGTCTGAAGGTGCCTTGGAAAGCAGTTCAACTGAAGATTTAATGTCAGAATGTGAATCTTATTGTTCAGAGAAACTATCATGACTATAGCTCTGACTGAATATTGTCACATTCAGATTGATACTAAAAAAAGTCATCACTGTCATTTGGAAAATCTTGGTACTTTCATATACAAAGTTTTCCACAGTAGCCCTTGTACCATTGTATGAAAAGTGAAAACATTATTGATATGAATTTATTATTCAGGGTATATATTCTTCACATAACAAATTGTCAATACTATTGTTTAAATGCATATGCACACACACACACGCATCTTATCATTCCCTTACTTCAATTATTCACACTTGCTTTCTTTTATTACCTCTCATTTTCTAAAATATTTCCAAAGGATAATTCCCCATCAGCTAATTAGGATTAGCTTATGGCAGTCTATTTAGAAATTAGTTACTGTAAAATAACTTTAAACTTACCCTATAAGATAGTGATGGCTGAAAAAAAAAAACTCTAAATGATTCTGGTCAGTATAACATTAAGATATTCTTTCTCTGCAGAATTATACTTTACATGGGAGGAAAATCAGACTAAATAAAGATAATAATTCAGTGCCTTTATAACTTATGTAAGATTTAAGAAATATACTATTTTTCCCTAATATGTATTCTTTATGATAAAATAAGATTTCTATTAGATTGCAACCAACTATATTACTTATTCGAATCATGTACACACAAAACTTACACAGGCCCCTAGTCTAGGCCAAAAAGTAGTACTTCAGTCATCCGTTTAAAGGTATTCAATGATTTTTACCCACTAAAAACAACCACTAAAACAATGAAGTGATTGAAACCTACCACTGCTTATAATAGAAAGACTGGTAAAAGAGAGGACAAAATAACAGTCTGATGTTGACAAATATGTTTGAGGAACCCTTCTGAGTTTTTACAGATATTAATAAATATTATGCATACATACATAGATAAATTGGTAAAGTTGTTACTCAAGGATAAAAAAAAATGTATCTATTTTATTGAATAGATATTTATTTTTTCAACATAATCTCCTTAATTAATTTGTAAATATTATTGATCAAGCATTATTCAGTGAAAATTTTCGATCAAAATTCTAGTAATAACTGTGTGTCAGACTATGGATATTGATTCATCTTCATATTATTATTAAAAACAAATTGAACTCACTTACTTAAATGAATAGTTGGTGATAATTCAAGTTTTATGCAACTGTTGTTACAATCTTCACATGAAACTTGAAGTAACATCAAGTAGTCCTTTAGATGTTATTATTAGAAAAAAAAAAATATATCATTATTTATAAAAAAATATCACTTTAAATAAGGAAGTAAGCTTTTTAAACAAAGTTTGAATTTTTTATTTAGGGTCCACATGGGAGTCATAGGTGGTAGCTATGATTGCTTTCAAATCAAAAAGTGGTTCTAGGTTCCAAAAAATAACCATCAGCTTCTGGCTTTGCTGTTAACTTTGTCATAAACTTTAGGAAAAGCATTTTCACAATGGAACTGTTTCTTCATTTGTTTGTACAAGATGTAATCAAACATGCTTTCAAATTCAGAACAGCTCAACTAGGTGTCAGAATACAACATCTGAAATCTATAAAATTGAGTAATTATCACATGACAAAATGGAACCTCTTTCTCCCACCCATTTAGTTCTGCTTGATAGGGTGGGGTATATAAAAACTAATGAACCTGTACAAATTAAGTGTACACACCTGCTTGGTGAACTCCTGAATCTCTGTGTGGAAGTCACCACAGTGCAGGAGACTCACTTCATTTGCACTGAGAATTTTCAGGTTCTGGAGAACGACTTTGTGGTTCTTTCAGCATTCGACAACCACTATAGCACTGGAGTATCTCTGCTAATTGGACACAGCCTTGACATGATTGTCAATGTTATCTTTGCAGATGACAGGGGCCGGCTGATATTGCCATTAAAAGTTTCACTTTCCAGGTGGTTTTGGTTTACATGTTTAATATCACTGGTGAGAGGCGCTCCTTGTTTTGGCGGTTGGGGTTGTTCCTTGACAATCCAAAGCAGTTAGTTTTAGTGGAGGGTTGGAATGCAATCCATGAACTCTTGAACTAGATAGGGTCGAGCAGATGCTAGCAGATTGGATAAGTGTGAAAGTAGCCTGATTTACTTAATGGCTCCGCATGATTTAGTCGACATGTTTCATCTGGATCACTCAGGGAGGGAGATGTGGACATGGATTGATAGTTCGCCATCTATCCGTACTAGACAGTACTTGGACAGTAGAAGCTACTAGCTGCAAGGGGTTTGTTACAGAGTCCACTGATCATTCCCATTTTAAATATTTAAAAGTATTCTCATGTCCGGTTTATCATTGACAAATTTTGACCCTAAACTTCATATTGTTGTGGCATCAGATTGCAGCGCTGGAGGACCTTTTAATTGAACTTTAACTCTAAAAAGAGCATTTACCATCAAAGAAATTAAGACATACAAATGGTCTGTCTAGATTGATTCCAAGTTTTGTTGAACCACTGGAAGACATAATAGCAGCCTTAAGAGCTGAGAAAGAATTAAAAGAGGTACTAAGTAATACAGTACAAGAATAGCCCATGACATGGGGAAAAAATTCAAATTAAGGCTGAAAAAGATGATTTCATGATAAAAATGAAATAACAAGAGAAACTAAAGGAGACAAATAAAACATTTTCTGAATTCTCAATATGTGATGAAGTACTAATGTACATGGATATGGTAGTAATGTCCCTTTCACATCAAAAAGACTTTGAAGGAATTTCATTTAGGGCACCCCGGAATTTTGCATATGAAATCTATAATAAGGAGTTGTACATATTGGCCACTGATGGATCATGACTTTGAAAAATTAATGAAAACCTGCAGAGGCTGTGCCCTTATAGCAAAATCTCTGCTAGTGGAATTTCAACCATGGCCCAAAACTGACATTTCTTGGTCCAGACTACATATAGATTCTGCAGGATCATTAAACTGGTCATATTATTTAATAGTTGTGGACAGCTATACCAAATGGCCTGAGATATTCAAATGCAGAAAACCCACTTCTCCAGTTATGATCCCATCCAAGATCAATGGGCAGGCCAAAAGGTTAGTTGATACTTTCAAGAGAGCCCTTTAAAAAAGTCTAAAGGTATGGAGACAGAAGAGGGTAGGGTACAGAAAATCTTGAGTGTTTACAGAATAATACCTAGCCCGAACATAGTATCAGGAATGTCAACAGCTAAACTGCTGTTTGCTCAGAAAATAAAATCAGTTTTTCACTTACTGATGCTAGGACATAGACTAAAATAGTTAAAATAGCACCAGAAGCCCAACAAAATATTTTAGGCCTGGGGATAAAGTTTTCTTCAAGATGTTCAAGAGAATTTTGGGAAGACAGTATTATTACTAAAAGAGTTGGAAGAGTTATATATATGGTACACAGTGCAAAATGGGAGCACAAAAGACATCTAAATCAGTTGAAACCCAGATTCACTGAGGATGTAACTGCATTGGAAGAAGTACTGATGGATGTACTTTATGATACTCTTGACATCCCAACAGCAACTCCTGAAATGGTTGTCCCAATTCAAGCCAGTAAGAGAAAGGAAGTGGGTAGAACCTTTGAATCTAGATCATAAAAGAAAGAAATATTAATATCCGAGGAAAATAATCTCATGGGGAAGTGTTGTAGAGAAGAGATGACGCCCTTCTATAGAGAATGGACTTATTTTTGTTCTTTTCTTTCACTTTTTGGTATTTTTAGTCTCTCCACAAATGATAGCATTATACCTTTGAATACTCTTAGCTTGGGTGTTTGTTTTTGACAAATGGATTTCATCAAATTTTCTTAATCCTTATCTGAATTTTTAAAATTAGCTAAAAATTCACCCTCTAGGTTAGATGTTAAGTTATATGAACTAACTATGAATTTATTCATCCAACATTTTAGCATCCTGGATATTACATTAAACTGCATCTAGTGGTTAGGTTCCAGTTCTGGAACTCTAGAAAATGTGAAGTCATCCATTTGTTACCATTACACCTAGTTCGACTCTGAGTAGTTGTACCTGCTAAGGTCCCATGTCAAATAGATTTGTTCTAGGTAATTTAGAATAATTTTGAATTACATTGATACATTTCATCTTAATTGTGATTACGTTTATAATTTTATCTTCACTATCTGATTAATGTAAGTTTCATTGATCACTTATATGAAAAAAACATTTTTAAAGTTCTTCATCAGTAACATGAATAAAAAAGGAGAAAAAAACTGAAAATGCACTTCTTAGACTAAATAAGCTTTGGGCTCTGATTACTTGAAGAAAGAGGTGTCTATTTGATGTCTTAACTCACAGACAAAACTTAATTGCTATTATTCATAATAAGATGTAATTTTCATAAACATATTTTTTGTCATTTTTATTTGGGACTGACAAAAATTTCCAACATTTCAGTTGAACCATAAAACTGCAATGACAGCACTTCACATTATCGGTAGTTCATCTTAAAGAAAAGGAAAACAAAAACTGGAATGTTTTCCGATTGTTTTAAATTACATATTATAAAAGGGTTGGGAGTGGGTGGAACAAAACATTCTCAGGGTTTAATTGCCCCCAATGACTCAGGAAAAAGGTAAGGTCTTCAACAGGGACAGGGAGTGGGAGGAGTGCTTCATCTTTTGTTGTTAATAGCTGATTCTTTTAATTCTTGTTATCCTGTTTGTCTATACTTTTCTCTCTTTAAGGAAAAGAAGTAGGTAGGGGGCTGGGCTGGAATCATATGACCATTAAGTGAATATAATCTCAACATCAGATGTAACTAATTTTTTTCTTCATTGTTTGGAATATTGTTAAAAGTTGTTACTAGTCACAAGGAAACTAAACAGGCATCCAATGGTTTCTTTTTTTAATACTACCTAATTGGCAAGGCTTAGAAAACATTGACAGTATCTTCTGCAGAGAGTAAAACCCTCACCAAAAAAAAGTGGGGGGGGGTCCTAGGTATGACGCTAAACTGCATGGTGAGATCTAAAGAGTGTTGAGTACCCCTTCATTGCTAGGACTCCCACGTTCACTCTGACCGAGAGTGGTAGTACTTGTTACAATCCCATATGAGAGTCAAATAGATCTGTTTCAAAATTATTCATATTCAATAAGCTACACAAAAAATGTTAATCTAAACATATAATGATTATGATTTCCTAACATCTAGGCATAAAATAACCTTAGATTGGTGATGAACATGCTGTTAAAATCAATCAATTTTTAATAAAAATTAAAACTCTTTAACAAAAATGTCAATATGTAACACCCTTAAAATAAATATACTGCTTATATATATTTAATAATATCTTCAGCTGGATCTGAAGACCTGTTTGCTGGTAATCATTGTCATCACTTGAAATTTTTATATACCTTGAGGTGGAAGTAGTAGTTGCATTTCTGTAGAGTATTTATACTTTATTCAATTTAGATTTAAAAGAATTTAATGTAGAGGCATTTACCACCACTGATGGTTAATAGTTCCATGAATCAACCACTTGCCCAGTTGACTGGGGCTGTAAAATACACCAACTGCATCTTTGCAGAGGGGTAAGATCTCCCCGACTAGTGTCCTGGATATGACACTAAAGAATCTGATGGTGAGGTCCCAGTAATGCTTGAGCTTTGGGGAATGCAGAGTACCCCTTCATTGCCATCGCTCCCAGGTCCACTCTGATCAGGAGTGGTAGCATCTGATAGTGTCCTACCTATGGATCGAATAAAACTAAACTGCATACTTATACTAAACTAAGTTGCTTGAAATAGAACTGTTTTGACATTTAAACTGTGTACTTATGCTTAGCTGAATTGTTTGAAATGGAACTGTTTTTGACATTGAAACTGTACTTACGCTAAACTGAATTGTTTGAAATAGAACTGTTTTGACATTTTACTGGATTCACCATTAAATAACCAACAAAGGTTGATATGCCATAAAACCCAAATAAACAAACAAATCAACTACCTCATTGCTAAAAAAAAAAAAACTGCAGTCCATTGGTTGTCTTATAGTATCTTTTTGAATGTCAAATGTTATGTTCCCTCTATGAAAATTATGAGTTATCCTCTAGACGGCTGTGTACTTGGATGTGGATAGGCCGAGAGTTGAGGGAGAATGCAGGACAGAAGGACTGGAGCACCTGACTTGGGCACGGAGAGAGGCAGGAGTGACTAGGCGAGATGTGGCTAGAGAGATCCTGGTAACTGAGGGCGTTAGCAGACCACCCAACCCTACAAACAGAACCCAGAAAACAATTTGAGCCCTATGAAACCAAACGCCTACAGCCCTCTTAAAACAGTCTTAAACACAACCAAGAAATACACAGAAAGACAACAGGACACTCACCAACCACAGATAAGTGTATTATAATTTTAACTTTGATCTCTTAAAGACTATTGACTGCTAAAGGAATATGCTTGAGCAACTCTTTCCCACATTTTGCTAAAGCATAGTTTCCAAAAAATTTGTCATTGAATTTTGCTAAAGCATAAGAGTCCCAAAATTTGCCAAACCTCAGTTGTGGTATTTTGCTAAAGCATTTATCCTAAAATTTGCTATTATATATTTGAGAATTGTTACGTTTGTGGCAAATTGCTAACCACAAAGCAATTATGCCAAAAAAAGTAAACCCTAAGAGAAAGAATAAAAAGAAATTTTTCTCAGTCCCATGTGTGAAGCCAACATATTTCTTAACATTGGTATGGTTTAAATACTGGTTTAAAATTATCCTCTATTCTTCATGTTTGCTGGTTTAAAAGAAAAAAATTATTCTCTTGCCAAATTGAATATCAAAAGTAAAACTGTGTTCTATTAAAAAAGCAAAAATAACCTTAACAGTTTAAAAAATATATATATTGGGAAATTCTTCAAGTCTGCTGGTTAAAATAAAGTTATTCTCTTGTCAAATTGAATATTAAAAGTACAACTACATGTCCTGTTAAAAAAAGAAACAAAAAGAAAGAACTGTACTGGTTTAAGAATTATATATTGGAAAATTCTTCAAGTTTATAGGATGAAGTTGAAATAATTGATAGAGCTGGACAGTGGAGGATTAGACACCTTAAGGAATCACTACACATGTTGAGCTACAATGACCTGCTGAGTAGACCAAGTATAGAGATGAATACAATATGGGAACCAATAATTAAAAAGGTTAAATAAAAAAAATTAAAAAATTTGAATATGAGCACTGGTAAAAAATCATACATAATAGAAGTAATTCCAGTCATGTAAGAACATTAAGTTTATTAGTCCCAAAAATTCACTCTAAACTGTAAGGACACATAGTGTAACGGTAATAGGCGTTAGTTCCCTAAGCTTCTAAGGAGACAATCATCTGGAGGTTGCAGGTTCAATCCTGGCTGCAGGTGAGTAACAATACAGGAATACTTAACACTTGTACCCGGTTATGGCTAACGGAATCAGAACAGGTGGCATGCATTCAATAAAGGACATAGTTCGAAGTTCCGTGTAGGATCCCGAGTTCAACAAACACCTAAAGAAAGGCTGGAGGACATATAACGATAAAGATGAAGACAATAGTTCAAAAACCCTTGATGATAAAAAGAAAAAATATTCTCTCCTGTCAAATTTTAAATTTGGAAGAAAAAACCACATCTTCTATTCAAAAGAAAGAAAGTAACCTTACTGGGTAAAAATTATCCTTGTCAGAAAAAAAATTCTCTCATATCAAATTGAATTCTAAAAGTAAAACCATGTTTTCTATTGAATATATATATATAGAGAGAGAGAGAGAGAGAGTCCAGTATGAAATTTTAAAAGGGGCAAAACCCCTTGAGTCTTAGTCCAGAATCGAAAAGGATATTATAACAGAGATGAAAACGTTAGAGGAGGACAATGATTTAAATGCCAATTACCTTTCTGAAGAAAAGGAATTAATAAAAGAAAGATTTTCAAGGATTGAAGAAATTAATAAGAAGATAAGGAAATATGTATAAAGGCCTCACTAAATACTGAAGAATGTGCTTTTGATCAACAGAAGTATGAAAGCATTAAGTTTTGTCGAAGAATTAAAAAAAGATTATCAATTCTGAGTCAAACCCTTTCTACAAACGAAAATGCACCCTCCTGTAACAGTAGACAATCTATCAAAGGAACAAATATTATTAATGTTATCTAAGTTAGAATGTGTCAAATTTAGCGGGGTGAAGCTCTCGAAGTTGGAATTTAAAAACTTTCTAGCAAAATTCCAAAACTGGGTAATACATTTGGAGTCGAATGAAGTAAAATTAACATTATCAAAAAGCTTCCTTTCCGATTATACCTTCCAACTAATATCACATTTGACATTCGAAAGCTGTAACTATGTACCGTGTAGAGTTGCCACTGCGTCTCTCATCTGCAAAAGCCCGAAATCACCAGCCAACACCTCCTTTTGGTATTCGATAATTCTTGTCTCTTTCTTCTCTTTAAGTTGACCACCACTTCTCCTCTAATCAATTTGTGTCCAACGCATAAGACTCCAAGTGGCGACGTCCATTTTTTTTATGTTCTTTTCTGCCTACCCTCATTTGCATGCACATCTTCACTCCATGGTTTTATGTGACTACTGGCGAGAAAATACATGACCATTTGTAATACAATCTCGCTCAGGGCAGCCATGTTTTTTTTCTAGTCAAAGAAATAGATCTTGCACGCAGAGCATATGCGCTAGGGTGAGTGCCGATTTTCTTCCCAATTTTCACTACACTATAGCGTAGCTGTAGATCTTCTCAAAAGAGAACTCTTGAATGAGAATGTTATTATAAATGCAATATTCAACCAGATTCTCTCGTATAAACCCAAATACGATCCTGAATACTTCAACATAAGTCAATTTTTAGCCAAAATTAGAGCTGACCTTGCAGAACTCAAAAGATCATATGACCTTGATTATTTTGAAGAACCCAGTGCCGTAAATAAATTGATGAGTCATCTAATATTTGAGAAATTGCCTTCTCAACTTAAAAGGGAGATCATGCATAAAACGGGATGAAATTCCTCCACTTTGAATGATATTGTGACATGGCCTAAAATATTTATCCCAAGACGGGAGTTTTTTTTGCGCACGTGTGAAGACGGGGCAGCCTGGCACTTGATCCCTCGCAAAAATAAGTTCCAGTTAAGATTCCCTTTTTGGGTGTAGGGGAACTGGCAGATTATGTGGGGGTTAATTTGGGGCTAGACTGACCGCCGCTGGCAAGGGGTTTCCAAATTTCACGTTACACACACACCCACCAGACCACTACCTCTTCCTACCCCTAGAATAATGGAAGATATGGGCCTCTAGGTTTAGATATAATAATATTAATTATCGTAGTCGACAATTCCAGTTTCCCGTGTAATATTTTTAAAAGGCGAATAGGACATTTAGCGAGAATAAATTGAGATGAATGAAGCTGAAAAGGAATATGCAAAAGACAACTTGATAGGTAGACAACACAATGAATAAATTTTGACACGAGGAGAGATATAAAATAAAATAAGGTTTTTAATACGCCAAGGTCCAAACAAATATTTATAGGGATTGGCTATGTTTCCCAGTAAACAGTCTCCGACATAAATGTCTTTCTTCTTTTTTCTTTCCTTTCTACCTTCTTTAAATTGAGAGAGAGAGAGAGCATACAACAACAATACTTAGGAAGGGTGGAGGGAGAAAACGGTTTTACGGTGTACTTAGCTTTTCGACGACGGGTTTCTTCTGAGAGTATTTTCTTTAACGGGTTAGTGGGATTTTATGGAGCTCGGCTTGAGGCGTCTGCTATCTCTTGTCCAAGAGCTCTATTTCGCTTCTTCACCCGGAGTTTTGGCCACGGTGTCAACACATCTTGTCACACCAACTGCTGTCCTAAAACTAAATTCTTTATCCCTATTTCCACTGGCGAAAAGGGTGCTACTTCCGCTTTAGGGTTCTGGCCAATCATTTAGCCTCTTTCTTCTTCCTTCACCCTGTCAGGCGATTCGTTCAGACTACTATCTCTTCCACCCGGGTGAGGTTACAGAGTACAGATACCTTGACCTACATTCTTTAATTTCTTCAACAGGCTGGGCGAAGTTGACCTACATTCCTTATTCCTCTTTTAACGGTCAGTCTTTGGCGGCCTGTTAATTCAAACACGGAGGGGTAGGGAAAATTTCTTATTTCTCTCCTCTCAGTGGTAGACCACGTGACAGTATTTTCAAAAGCTACAGTGAAGCAATCAGAACACTTTTACTGTAAAGATTTCCTCAAGAAAAGACTGAACAATTCTTTAATAGAAGAGATAATTAATACAAGAACTCATATAAAAATATCACCTGTTTAAAGTATAATTCTAAAACATTTCAGCGCTGTAAAAAACCGAAAACCACTTTATATTAGTTTGGGAATAAGCCACAATAATGATATGCCCTGTCAGCTGGGGCTGTAGAATATGCCGACTGCACCTCTGCAGAGGGGTAAGACACCCCAATGAGGCCACCTGTTGGCCGTAGGTGGCGGCCCGTAAGGTGCTAGGACAGATCCCTGGTGGTTAAGCAGTCATTGATCTGGCAACAGAGTGGTCAATGGCTTGCAACACATCACTTTGACCCTTACTTGGTCTGATGGGCGGTCGGATTGGGCCCGATCTGATCAATCAGCTGGTCCCGACATGTCCTAGCACATATGTTCGTGTTTTTTTTGTTTTTTTTCCCGATCGTATCATACAATCTGCTCTTGTGGAACTATTCGATCAACCTTTGCAGAACTATTTCCAACCCTTTATTCCATACGTGCTAGAAGGCAGGGGCTGAGAGTCAATTGTGCTGAGGTAGGACTTATGACCGCTGTGAGATTGTTGTTTTTTTAAAAAGCATAATTTGGCTGAGGCTCAGAATCATACTCTTTGCATGAGTATACTGATATTGTATCCCCGTCTCAGCCAAGGCGAATGGGTTGCCCCCTTGGTTCTTTTTTCCCTTCTCAAGTTGGAGTCCATGGTGGCTGGTGGAGCATAGGACCAGTGAATAACAATTACCAATCATGGCTTTTTCTTCATCAAAAAAACTGAAACGTACCCTAACAGAAACTGAATCGTCATGAAGGTGTGGCAAGTTTCCCCAGATTCATAATAATTGAATCCACGGAAACGCCAATAACAAACTTATTGGCTTTTTTGATTGAAAAGGTAATATCTAGTAATATGACACCCGTCCATGAAAAAAAAAATGAAAATCAAACTTTGCTCGTTGAAATAGATAAAAGGAAAAATGCCGATTTCCTACTGAAAATGACTAAATTCCACACTATAAATGTAAAAACTTACCCTCACCAATCCTTGAATATAAGTAAAGGGGTTGTAAGAAGTAAAGAATTCTCATTATGCACAATTGATGAAATAAAAAAAGAAAGGAAGAAACAAGGTGTAACAGAAGTAAAGAGAGTTACAATAAAAAAAGAAGGTAAACTCATTGAAACTAACACCTACATAATGACATTTGACCAACCTAAAATACCGGAGAGGATAAAAGTACGCTACACAATGGAGAGAATTGAGCAATTCATACCCAATCCATTGCGTTGCTACAATTGTCAAAAATACAGCCATGACAAGGATAATTGTAGAGTTCGACAAGTATGTGGCAAATGTGTTCAACAAGATCCTGACCACCACATTGACAATTGTAACAATCCGTATAAGTGTGAGAATTGCGTAGGCGATCATCCCATCTATGCAAGATCTTGTGAAAGTTGGAAACTGGAAAAGGAAATATTGGGAATCAAACTCAGGAATAACATCCCATTTAACGAAGCGTGGAAAATGATAGTGGGATCTAAGACCACAACCTACTCTCAAGCCGTCCAGCACAATAAAACCTAATATAATTATGAGAGGATAGTATGACGCAAAAATTTACTCTTTTCCCAGAACGGGACTTTATTTTCGCACGTGTGAAGACGGGGCAGGTTGGCACTTGATCCCTTGTAGAATAAGTCCTCGTTCAGAGTTTTTTTCTTGGGCACATAAGAACTAGCATATTATGTGGGGGATTATTTTATGGCTAGACTGACCGCCGCTGGCAAGGGGTTCCAAATTCCACACTATACACCCACTCACCAAGGCCACTAGTCTTCCTCCCCTAGAACAATGGAAGATATGGACCTCCAGGTTTAGACATAATAATATTAATTATAGTAGTCGACAATTCCGGTTTCCCGTGTGATATTTTAAAGGAATTAATAGGACAATTTTAAGCGAGCATATCATAAGGCGAATAGAAGCTGAAAAAGAAACATGACATAACAAATTCGTAGCAGACACTACAAATAACAACTTCGACCACGTGGGAACATTAGAATATATCAATCCTTTTTACTACACACAGATATACACCTTCAACGTATCAAATATATTATAAATGAATAGTGCGTGAACACCAATGTCTTTCTTCTTTTCTTTTCTTTCGTTTTCAGTCATTCTTCAACTTGAGAGAGAGAGGGTATATAAAATTGGGTATAAGGAGAAACAGTCCCAAAGTTTACTTATCTTATTTTGATGGGTTCCTGTGGAGAATGTTTCCTCTTTTACGGGCTAATAGACTTTATGCTATTTTTAGTACTGGCTTGAAGAAATGGCTCCTTTGTGTCCGAGATATTTTTTTCGTCTTCTTTTACCCGGAGTGCTTGGCTTTAGTTCCGTCCACCACGAACACTGTCCAACAACTAATTTTCTTATTGTCTATTTCCGCTGACAGGAAGGAGTCCCCACTTCCATTTTAGGGTCCCAGCCAATCATTTGGCTTCTCTCTTCTTCCCCCTGGTCATGCGATTTTTTAGGTCTACTAGATGTCACCCAAGTCCCATTCTTTTTCCATCAGGTCACCAAGTACAAACATCTGTTTTTCCCTTCTGACTTGGATTTGTTACTTTGGGATTGACCCACATTCTTTCATGTCTTAACTGCCATTCTCTGATGGCTTGCCACTGTTAATTCACGCACAGGGAATAGTAGTAATCTTATTTCTATCTTCTCAGTGGGACACCGCGTGACAATAGTAAAAAATTCAGCTGGAGCCAGGTGACTCGGAAGGCTATATCAATGAAATAAGAGCTTCCCTTGATACCAACAAAATTTCAGAGACACCAACTACAAAGGCAGATCTTGTAGCAGACAAAGTGAAAACACCTGCACACTCACAGACCTCCACAGTTAAGACCAATCAAGAAAAGAGCATGGAGTTATCACCAACCACACAACCAACTAAATGTGTCACGGAGAAATCCCTTCTAAAACAAGACCAAAAGATAGGAGACCCCAATAAGACCACCCAATTCTTCAGATACCTCCCCAAACAAGAAACTACAAAAAGACAAGACAAAAATTACTCCAAAACAAAATGAAAATGTTGACACGAGTAAAAAATTTAGAATTTTAGAAAAGATGGAAATAGAAAACAGCCCCCAAGTACATAAACATAAAGGCCATAAAAATAAACGATCAAACAGTCCAGATCTAAACCCTAACAATGAACCACAAAATAATCCAGTGGAACTGCCACGGAATCAAAGCCAATAGGAGCGAACTGCTCTTATTGATGACTCAACAACAACCTGCCATTGTCTGCCTTCAAGAAACATTTCTTAAAACCAATGATGATATCACAATAAAAAAAACCACCAAAGTTACAATTTCATCAACAATACCGGTCATAGAGCTTCGGGTGGTGTCTCAATCCTTATTAGGAACAACATACCTCAAAGTAAAATCCACCTCAACACTCAACTCCAAGCAATAGCTGTCAAAGTGATTTTACACGGAACAATTAATATCTGCTCCATATATATTCCACCTCACGATGCCATAAATGAAAGTGAAATCAACAACATATTACAGCAACTACCCACACCTTTTATTCTACTTGGCAATTTTAACAGCCATATCACCGTGTGGGGCTGCAGAAGCACAAACCACAAAGGCCAAACTCTTCATTGATTTAACCCTCTGCGACACTTCACTGTTCCTTGATTTCACCTGGAGGGTGTATGACGACACGTGCGGGAGTGACCATTTCCCAAGTGTACTCGAGAGTTTGCGCCCTCAAGACGACGACCTTCCCCAGTGGAGGTTAAATAAAGCTAACTAGGAAGAATTTCGCTCTCAATGTCAGAAACACCTCATAGTAAACAATACCAAAACTATTCCCGAATTCTCAAAAAAACTCATAAATATAGATAAAACATGCATTCCACACAACCCAACAATTCATGAACGAGACAGACCTTGGTTCAGCATAGAATGTAAGCAAGCTATTTGCCTTACGACGAGCAGCTTTGCGAAAATTCAACACTGAACCCATAACCTCCAATTTAATCTCTTTTAAATTCCACCGAGCTAACGCCCGTAAAATCATCAGAAAAGCCAAGAAAAAATCCTGGCAAAATTATGTGAGCAAGCTAAATACCTCTTCTAACATCAAAACGGTTTGGTTCATGATTCGAAAAATAGCCGGTAAAAAACAATCAACTCCATTAAAACACCTCTCCGTAACAAACCACAAAATAACAGATAAAATGGCCATTGCAGATCTTGCAGAAACATTTTCTAAAAACTCCTCCAGCCAATTCAACACAGAATTCTATAAAATCAAACCCACCCTCAAAAAGAAAAAAATAAAGTTCTCTTCAAATAACTCCGAAGAATACAATAAGCCATTTACCCTAACTGAACTAGTGGACTCCATAAAAAATCCAACCACTCAGCTGTCGGTCCTGATGAAGTACACAATGAGTTCCTTAAACAGCTACCAGAAGAATCAGTCAAATGCCTACTAAAGCTATATAATAATATTTGGGTGAATGATACTTTCCCAGAAACATGGAGACAATCCATAATTGTCCTGAACCCCAAATCAGGCAAAGATACATCGAATCCGCAGAATTATTGACCCATAACATTGACTAGCTGCCTTTGTAAGACGATGGAGTGGATGATAAATAGTAGACTGAGGTGGTATCTCGAGACAAATGGTCTAATAACTAATATGCAAACGGGATTCCGGAAAAGGAGAGGAACCATAGATCTAGACTAGTAACCTTCATCAGGGAAGCCTTCATAAGAAAACATCTGACGGCAGTATTTTTTGACTTAGAGAAGGCTTATGACACTACATGGAAGTATGGTATTATGTGGGACCTGTATAATCTAGGCTTAAGAGGAAGACTACCGATGTTCATAAAAAACTTTCTCTTCGAAAGAACATTTAGAGTACGGGTGGGATCCACCTTTTCAAACTCACAACATCAAGAGGAGTGTGTTCCACAAGGCAGCATCCTCTCCGTTACTCTCTTCTCCATAAAAATCAATAATATTGTAAAATGTCTAACCCCCTCAATCGACTGTGCTCTCTACGTTGACGACTTTGTCATATGCTATCGGGCCACTCATATGAACATAGTAGAGCGACAACTCCAACAAAACTTAAACAAAGTAAATAAATGGGCAAGAGAAAATGGATTTAAATTCTCCAAGTCTAAAACTAAATGCGTGCATTTTTGCTCTCTAAGGAAAATGCACAATGACCCTGTCCTAAAAATAGATGACTCCGAAATACCAGTCATTAACGAATACAAATTCCTCAGCATAATATTCAATAAAAAACTTTCATTCATCCCACACTTAAAATACCTAAAAAACAAATCAACTCGTGCCCAACAACTTTTGCGAGTCGTTGCCCACACAGAGTGGGGAGCTGACCGTCAAACTCTAATTAAGTTATATAGAGCTCTTCTCTGCTCTCAACTTGACTATGGCATTTTCGTATATAGATCTGCTAGGAAATCTTACCTGAAACAACTTGACCCTATTCACCATGAAAGCTTAAGACTGGTATTAGGAGCATTTAGAACTTCTCCAATTGACAGCCTATACACCGAAGCTCACGAAACACCTCTACAGATCAGAAGTGAAAAATTAGCCCTCCAATATTACACCAAACTTAAATCTTCTCCCTCTAACCCAGCATATGACTGCACCTTTGATCCAAAATACAGACAATATTTCGACCAAAAAGAAAAATCAATTAGACCATTTGGCCTCCATATGGAGCCTATTCTCAAAGAAGCCAACATTCCTCTAAATAATATCCATAAAAGCATCTTGCCACAAATACCACCTTGGATCATTAAAAATCCAAAAGTTAACCTCCAACTGAATCAACTCCATAAAACAAAGACACATCCCTTCACCTTCCAAGAAAAACATCAAAATATCCTCCAACAGCATCCTGACTATCTATGTACCTATACAAATGGATCCAAAGACTACAATAAAACAGCATGTGCAGCAGTCTTAAACAAAATAATAAAAACAAAAGCTCTTCCAATGGAAAGTTCTATTTTCACAGCTGAGGCCTGTGCAATTGACTTGGCTCTCAACATTATCTTGAAAGAAAAACACAAAAAATTCATCATATTCTCAGACTCACTCTCTGTCCTATTATCATTAAACAACAAAAAACTAGAGCACCCACTTATTATCAAACTACTTTGCAGACTATACTCAACATCAAACAAAGAAATCGTTTTTTGCTGGATTCCAAGCCACATTGGGGTGAGAGGAAATCATAGAACAGAAGTGGCAGCAAAATTGGCTTTAGATTTGACCCCCGACAAGTACAACATCCCATACACTGATCTGAAACCTAAAATAAATAATTTCCTCCATAAAAAATGGCAACAACGCTGGAATAGAAATACCAATAATAAACTATTTCAGGTTAAACCCTTTTTGGGAGAATGGCGCCCAGCCTTTCAAAAATCGTGAAAAGAACAAGTAACAATTAGGCGATTGCGTATTGGTAACTGCAGACTTACGCACTCTTTTATACTCAGGCAAGAACAGCGACCACAGTGCTTGACATGCCAAACGCCCTGCACAATCAAACACCTTCTCCTTGAGTGTAAAGTTTTTAATGACACCAGAAAGTGCTATTTCCACGCAAATACCATGAAGGACTTATTTGAGAACATCCACATGGATAATGTTTTGTCATTCTTGAAAGAAACCGGGTTATACCAGAAAATATAGACTTGGTTACAATCCTGAAAACACAACAAAGTAATCAACAGGAAGCAAATTATTGCTGAATAGAATTATGTTTGTGTTGGTAGAAATAGTGTTTTTTTATTATTATTTTTCACTACTATCATCACTAAATAAACTAATGCCATATAGAAATACTTGCAAATACTTACTCGTATGTGAGTAAATGAGTTGTTTGGTATGGTATGATTAAATTATGTGTTTACAAACCGTACATACGTGTAAACAGGCTATGGCATTAAATAACCTATAGAGGTTGATATGCTACTAAACCCAATCAACCAAACCACAATAATGATGAAAAGTATATATTACCTGTGGTACAAATTACATTCTCCAACAGGGCAAGAAGAATGGTTGTTAATTGCATACTTGACACAGGGAGTTAATGATCTTACTTCTCTAGCAACATCACCTACTATTTGAAACCAAGCATAGATAAAGAGGGTAAGATTACTATTGAACACCTATACTAGCCGTTCCACTTAAAACTTCCAATTAGTGGAATTAAAAATCAGTTTGGGTGATGGAAAGGAAACAATCCACTCTGTACTAGTTGATAAAGAATTCAATATTCCCTAACAATTACCACATTTAAGATCTATCGAAAAGAATCTAAAGAAACATAATTAAAAATTTACATTTACATTTAGTAGACATAACAATAGTAAGAATATCAGGTTTGATTGGTGTAGACTTAATTGAACATATGGGCAACTTAAAAATCGTTGATTGTATGAGGGGCTAACATCAACAGGAGTTGCTCCCTTTGGAAAGTGCAATAATTTTTTATTCAACAATCAAAAATCCATTGTCAAAAGACCACCTCCAAATACTCTGCTAAATTATTATGCAGTGCTCTCTGAACATGCACATTGACCTGAGAATTATGTCAGGCAGGTATGGATGCTAGGGATGAACTGCCTGACTGCGAAGAAGCCTTTAACACGTCACAAATGAATACTAATCTACAAAACATGTTTGCTATTGATCCTGCAGTGGCAAATGGCTCTGAATTGGATATCAGAGGTTACGACAAGAAAAAAATAAAAGAATTTGAGAACTCCATAGAGTTCAAAGACGGTTGCTAATATGTCAATCTTTCATGGATTGAAAACAGAGTACCATCAAATTTTCCTGTTGCACTTAAAGTTCTTAATAGAATCCTGACATTCTTGAGAAAAAATAAACTTGATGAAGCGTACAATGAGGTCTTTTTCCAACAGAAAAAGGATGTAATCATTGAGAGATTGAAGATACAGCCTGAAGAATTCAGAAAGTTTATTTGGATTTCTCATTGGGTGGTCATCAAAAATACTAAACAGTTGACAACTAAAATCAGACCTGTATTCAATTGTTCCTTGAAAACACACTATTCCATCCCGTAAAGACCTGATATCCCGAGCCAAGAAAATGTGTGGTCTTACGACGGAAAGTTTGAATTCCTCTCCTGAATCAAAACTCTGAAGACAATATTCTACTTATCAACAGGTTTATTGACCGTCAAAGAGGGTAAAAACTGAAACAAGAAAAAACAGAACAAATACGGAAACAGGGTATAGCCTGGCTTGTAAATAGTCAGTAGACAACATAACGAGTGGCAGAGAGAAAAGCCTTACATGTTTAGCTTAAATGTTTCACAGAGTTATCTTGAATTTACTCAGCTCAGTAGTGGCTTTATACGCAAGGAAAGTATTAAATAAAGAAGATAGTTAAATGTGTAACAAATAGGAAATTAAAAAAAAAAGGAAGTTGTGTGTCTGATACGTGGGGAAGAAAATGTTTGTAAATAATGCTTAATAACACTTAAGGGTACAGAATAAAATACAAAGATTAAGAGACACAAAAAGGAAAGAAAATAAAGTAAGTTCTATGTGAAAAGACTGAAGGTAAGGAACTTACGCTGAAGGTTCAAGGTTTGACTTCAAGAAAAATAGGAGCCGTCAGGAATGCTGATTATCCATGACAGTCTTAATAGATAAAGAAGGGGGAAAAACCCCAGTGCCAGTGATGAAGGGTTAGAAGCTGTCCCATCTAGAAAAAATGGAACAGAAAGGGGAGGCAACAGGTAGCCCTAAGATGGAACTATTCCTTAAATGAAGCCACCTATCCTGGAATCAATTTAATTAACAACTTAATTGAAATAGTGTTGAAATTCAGGACAAATGAATTTGTGATGCTGGGAGATATAAAAAAAGGCATTTCTCATGATAAAGTTGAAAAGAGAAAGGGATCAGAATCAATTTTGTTTTTTCATCAAGAAGAATAAAGAATTTATCTGCTATCATTACAAGACTCTACTATTCTATTTAATGCCTGCCCGTTCATATTGAATTTCATTCTACAGTATCATATCAATCGATATCTTGATGAATGCATGAGAATGATAAAAGAATAATTTTTACGTGTCTCAGATTGTCTCAAATGACGATAACAGTAAACTCATGTACATTTACAAAATGGTTGTAACCAGAATGCAGAAAGGAAATTTCTCTTTAAGATCCTGCAAATCCAATTCTAAAGAATCAAAAGCTCTGATGAAAAAGGATAATTCTAAATATGAAAGAATCCTTGAAGAATACTGGCCCAGAATCCCAAAGTTTTTGATCCTTTGTCTCTTTATGCCCCATCACGGTCAAATCAAAACTAATTCTAAAGTTATGGAGACTCAATTTGGACTAGGATACAGAGATTCCTCAACATATACAATCCATGTGGGCTTTGATGACTGAGGAGTTAACTGGATTAAATAAATTTAACTTTACTCGTCGAAGCTTCTGTAAAACATGTCCTACTAAGCTTTGTGTGTTCTGTGATGCCTCACCCCAGGCATTTGGGTTTGTGATATATGGAGTGCAAGATGGAATTTCTTAAATTATTTTTGCAAAAACAAAAGTGGCACCCATAAAATCAAAATCGTTACCAACACTGGAATTTTTGGCTGTCTTCATTGCCTTTAAAGCTTTACATTTTGTAGTAAGAGATTATTCTGATGCAGTAATAACAGACATTTATATATTTGTAGATGCTCAAGTAGTGTTATCTTGGCTATTAAATGATAATATAAAATTAAAAATGTATTCGCAGGAACAGATTCAAGGATATAAATGACATGATATAATTGACATATAAATTGAAAAAAACTCTGATATTAGGATTAAATACAAATATGTACACACAACTGATAACCTGGCAGATTTGATGTCCAGAGGAATCACCATAGCAAAATTTGCAAATATGTATGAATTTTGGTCCTATGGACCACATTGGGTGATTAAAGACGAAAACGAATAGCTTACAAGCAGACTTGAATGCCTATGTACTGAATCAAAAAATACTGTTTCCACAAAAATTTATTACAATAGTATAGAATCATACATGGAGCCAGTAGTATTTGTTTCCAAATTTTCTTGATGGAAGAAATTAAATAAAGCCACCTCTCTTGTATACAAATTCCTTTACAAATGCAAGAGAAAGGATCAAACTGATCACCTGCAGGCAGCAAAATTATATCTAATAAAGGCCATGCAGAAAGAAAGCTTCTGTAGGGAACTATCCTCTTTAAAGGACTCAACAAAGAGTAAAACCCCTTCCTTGGTGAAGAACCTCAATGTCTTCCTGGACCAAGAAGGTATATTAAGGATAGATGGAAGAATTGCTAATTCCAAAAGGTGAGGTCAACTAGACATGAGTACCAAAACATTCAAACAAACATTTATCAGGTTCTGTAACTCATACGGAATACCTTCCTACTTTTACTGTGATAATGTGAGATCCTTTGACAATGCTCTGTGCAAAGATATAATAGAACATCATTTGGACAGTAATGAATTCAGAAACAATTTTTTAAGCCACACTATCAATCACATAAAAATACCCTTGTACTCCCCATGGATGGGAAGCGTATGGAAAAGAATGATAAAAACCACAAAGACCTGTCTCTTTAAGAACTTGAGAAGAGCTAAATCCTTCCAACTTCTTATCATGATCTCTCACGTTCAAAGGACCATAGATTCCAGGCCTCTAACATATTGAAGTACATCTGATACTGAGGTATTATCGTTGATACCCAATGCCTTTTTACATCCAAATGTTAATGAGGACATTTCCGTGAAAGCAGATTCTGGTGGATGGTCTGACATGCAACCTACTTCCAGGTCTCAATTACTAGATGCTTTCCCCCAAAGGGAAAAATTGTTAAATAATTTCCAAGAATTATGGAACGAGGAATATCTCTTGAGTCTTAGAAAAAGTTGTAATGACCTACATGATATGGATTTCAATAATAAAATACAAGTAAAAAATGTGGTGTTGATTAAGAATCCTGCAAAAACCAGACCAAAATAATGGTAATATACTGTTATATTTTGACCTTCGACCCGGCCCAAAAATGCTATTCCAAGGTGATACACCAGAAGGAAGTGACACATTCCAATGGCCAGTAATCAAAAGAGATCGCGTGGGCGGATTAAGGCTTATGATATGGGACAAGGTGAAGGTCCCATTGTGCCACTACAGTGATGCACCGGAAGAGAGTAACCTCTGAACTGCATGACAGTTATTTCCGCTTGATGACGATTAAACATTCGATTTCAAAGATCCAGTGGGCGATCGTGTGGGCGTTGAATTATTATATAATTGAGTTGAGTTGGGTGCCAAAGCAGTTGCCAGCAGAATTCCAGACAGCTAGAGACCAGATGTGGTAGGGAAGGCCACACCCGACCGAGGGGGCTCTCGGAAACCCCCGATAGAGTGAGCCCAAGACCTCTGGTTGACCATCTAAGAGAACAAGAAAGACACAACGTGACGGTCCTAACAGTGGGGTCAAAATATGAAGTTTATGTTCGGTCTCCAGCACCCTCCCACATGCAAACCTTGAACAACCCTTTCGAACCTTGCAATAAAGTGAGAGGTGAATATTTTTCTAAAGAAGTCTTCCTGCTTCCTTTCTTCATGCGTCTTTCTGTGTGCGTCTGTCTTTACTATTATTGAGTTATTATGATACGGCAAATGAGTATACAACAATACATTCTGTGCAGGTAACCAGAGGAGATGCGTCTTATGAGAATCATTACATACAGCACCTGTTTCCTATGTAACTTTCTTTGACACCTAATGTTAAAAGGTGTCCAAATACAGAAAGCCCTATTGAATTGCAGAAGACTAGTTCTCAGACAGAAGAACTAAGAGGAAGATTAAGAAGAATCGTAGCAAAGACTTTGTAAATTAAGGCTACTTTAGTCCTGAGTATGACTTTAAACTTCAACTACTACTAGCCAAACCTTAGGCCACAAGTCCTGGTGAAGACTTTAAATTGAATCCAGTGATGAGGTCAATTAGTGGGACTTGGGGAGTGTGGAGTCACCTCTTAATTATCATTACTCCCAGGTCTGCTCTGACCCGGAGCGTTAGTACCTGTTAGGGTTGCCCCTTTATGAGGGTAGGACAAAAAAAAGATGCAAACCTTTTCCTAATTGAAGCCATGTCCTGGGAATCTAGGTCTGCAATATTATCAGCCATGGTTGCTAATTTTTAATGGGAGCCTCCTTGTTGGAATTATTTTATTGTAATGGGAATAACTTGGAAGGGACTTTTATGGTTGTCACCGCCGGAAGGAAGTGACAGGATGTTTTGGAACTGACGCTGCCTGCTAAGAGAATTAGCCTTTCAAACTGAAGCCTAGGAGGAGAGAAGACGTCATTTTGTAGTCCTGTGAATTTTTGCTGGATGTGCTGGTTTTTAAACATTGCTGTGCCCTGCAGTTAAGGGAAATAGTGAATTGGGAATAAATCCCTCAAAGAATTTTGTAGCTATGCTGGAACTCTTCTGGAGAAACTTGCTGTTACTTATATCTGTGAATGTGTGCTGTCTTGACTTAGTGTTCCAGAACTACTCTACAGTTATGTATTCTTCCTGGTAAAATGTGCTGTTGCCTATATCTGAGAATTTGAGCTGTTTCGTATCAATTAGATTTTCCTGTCCTATACAAGTGCTGTCTACTTTATTCGCTGTATTCTTGACGAAATAGTGAACAGGTTTTTCCAAGATATGTTTCTCGCCTAAGAGACTCTTCCAAATCATTTTTTTTTCCATTCATACAACACCTTTTTTGAGTTGTAAGTACCAGCTATTTGTTCGTTGAAGATATCAGTTCCTTGTAATTCATGAGTGACCCAGTGTTTTTTAGAAACAATTTTATCATTGTTACTTGATTCGGTTTTTTAGACTGGTCGCTAAAATAGCAATTAATTTTAGCAAGTAGTGTTTTTCTTCAAAACGTTGTAATTCCTTTTTATTTATTTTTATTAACTTGGTAATAAATACTTCTTAGTTGTACGCACTTTTTTTTTCTTTTCTTTCTTTTTTAAGTGCTGTTTTATTTTCCGTGAAAGGATTCGTTTTTTATAAAAATTAGTCCCTTTATCCTCACCTTCGAACGCTAGTATGTTGTGATACACCACTGGAAGATGTTGGAGAAAAACATGGCGGACGAGGTCCTCTAGGTTTCCCTCTCCAACTAAACATTGAAGTCTTCTCAGAAACTGCGACAGGTTTCTATCACCTAATCACTTCATAGAACAGCTGAGATAGGCTTCTTTGCTGAGACAGTGATGTTCTCTTAATGAGCTTGTCATGACCTATTCATAAACGTAAACCGATCGGATTACTTACACTCCTAGAAACACGAAATTCGGCTACGGCAGGAAATGATGAAATCCGATATGACCCTGACCTGCCGTTACAGCTAAAAAAAGGGAATAAAATTCCTTTAACAGCATTTACAGAACCCGTTCTTCAAAAGTAACTCTATTAAAATAGAGTGGATTATCTTCTGTAGCCTATCCTAGGCTAAATAAGGACTTTATTCCCACGTCCATTTTTGATAGACGAACTTTATTTCTACGTAGCCCGGCAGAGTGACATACTTTTCCTTTTATATAAACAAAGCACCGGGGTCAGAAAATTTCAGAGGTCGTCTTTACGAAGCTCTCAGAGCGAGGCTCCCAAGGCTGAATACTACATCTCGTGGTCGCATTCGCCTTACTTCAAGGTTGAATCCTACTTCTCGTGATCGCATTCGCCCTGCATCATATAGATATGCCAAAAGGCCCTTTTAAGGACCACTAGAGGTAACCTTCTGCGGGTTGGAGTATCTGACGGTTTTCACGGACTCGTCGAAGCAGACGGCCAGGAGGCAACAACGAAGAGGACTTTAAGACCACTTGGTCTTAACCAACTCGGTCGATTCCGTTCGTTCGCTTGGCTACGCAGCACTAAAGGCACGGGTTAGCCTTTAGCTACTGCTTCGCTATCTGCGCAGCGCTGAGATACTGCCAATCTTAGCCGCGACCTCCCGGTCTATTTGCTCGATTCGTTTGCACTGCTGCACAGCGCTAAGGTGTGGCAAACTTGGCTGTCGGTTCCATTGTCTGTTTTCACGACTGCGCAGAGCTATGGCTCGGGTTAAGACTTAGCTACCGTTTCCGATACGTCCGCACGGCTAAGGCGCGACAAAGCCTTTAGCCTTAATTCCCGATACGTCTGCACAGCTGGGGTCAGCAAAGCCCTAGCCTTACCGATTCGCTCGCTCGAATTTGCATGTGCTAAGGCATGGCAAACCTTAGCCACGCTTACCCTGTCCGTTCACTTGGTCCGCAGTTCTAAGACACGGTTAAGTCTTAGTCACCACACCCGCTCGACTCTACGCGACCAAGCTGCCAACACCAACTTTGACCACGACATGCTCAAGCAATGCAGCATTCAATCCTCGTACGACTCGCTGTATGGACTACCGACCACAACGATGATATGCCCTAGCATTGCAGTATCTAATCAACGTACGACACGCTGTACGGACTAGCAACCTCATCGACATCCCCCGGTTAATCCAATGTACTTAAAAAACCGGGACATTGATCTACCAACCTCGACCAACACCAGTTACTCGCTTCGATTATCTAGCTACCGCTCCACGACTTCGACCAACACCAGCTACTCGCTTCAGTCATCTAGCTGCTTCTCTACGACTTCGACCAACACCAGCTACCGACATCAACCATCTATCTGACGACACCAACAACTATCCACGAACTTACATACGTCCTTGTAAACTGGACGAATAAATTATCGTATTTGTTTATTTGTTACCTCGCCTTTGTTTTCTTCATTGTTCTTTTGGCTGTCATTACTCTCACGCTTGACTAAAACAAGTTGAAGTTTCTGTAGTGTGTGAGACAGACGGACAGAGGGAGACAAAGACAGACTGCTATATTGATCCATAACTTCTTCTCACTGTGATATCTTCAAGACTCCACTTAGCACCTCTTCTGCTTCTCAACCGGGGGATACTCAACCAGAAGTCCACTGTGGGCAACCGCCCCAGCGGGGCTCTCTCGATAACTGCAAGCAGGCACTGACTCACTCACTCTGACACCAACTAACTCCAACTCTCATGCGAGCATCTGCATATATCATTTCATAATGCCCATGACTTCCGATCAACCACGTGACTGCTTCTACTTATTTTCTTCTTCTTCTTCTTCCCGCTTTTACATGAAACAAATGTCTGCTTTTTCTTTCTAGAGGTGGATGGAGGGACAGTTAAAAAGTAAAATTCAATTTCTTTTTTTGTGTTTGAAAAAGAGAATTACTTTTTTAGTTTCTTCATCGGAGTTTCGTTCAAAAATACATATTCTGATTAAATATAGCATAAGTATATAAGAGCCGCGCCAAGAGCGATGCTGTTTATATATCCGTGCTACCAGCGCGAGATGATGATGATATAAGAGCCAAGTCTTGAGCAAAAAAAACATGGGCCTTTCTTTGATGTGATACCTCGACTGTAGGCTCCATTGCGTCATGACTGGCTCTGGGATAATTCCATTCGTTCGAGATGTTTAATGTTATGTAGTTCTACTGACCCATCTCCTTTCCTAATGGCAACAGAGCCAATTTTTCATCACTTCTCAAATGTAATTCAACAACCTGGCCTAGCTGCCAAAATAGCCTAGGCTTAACTGGATTCTTGTTTAGTGCGACTTCATCAACCTGTATTTTATTACGATAGTCCATTTCATGAAACTCTGTACAAGCTGAGTACATATTTGTCGTACCAACTGTTGTATGTGTATACATACATTACACTAATGTACAGTTAACGCTCTTGGAGTTTTAATAAAGAACACTTCCAGCTCAGAAGAGGGCAAAGAAAAAAACTCAGGAGAAATAAAGGCGTAGTCGAGTTAACACACGTGTTGCTGTTATCTGTTTATCCGCGCTCGGAAATTATCTCTTTCCTTTACAGGTCCAAGTCCTAACTTGACTCCGGTAAGCATTGTCTCACCTTCGTCTTTGAATATAACATGGTGTCAGAATTTTAAACCTTTTTCTTATGTAAAACTGTCACTCACTCTCTCACCGTCACGTTCTAGCAGTCAGTCTAGAAACATACTTACCTGGGACCCCCAGACTTTTCTAACGAAAATATTTCTGAAAACTTTCCAGTTTTCAAATAAGAATTGAGGCAACAGAAAAACTTATGGGGATCCAGATTGTTTTGTCTATTTTTTAAGGACGGAAGGAAGACAAATATACCTTTCGAATTTCAACTTTATTTTTGAGTTCCATACGGCTTTTCTGTAGCGATAAAATGTTTTTCTGGACCATTAGAAAAACAATCGCATCCCCAAACAAGGCGTTGAAATGTATTAGTTGTTTTTAGTGCGTGATAAGTCCAAAGTCGGTAGTTATATCCAGTTACTGTTTTTAGTTGTATTTGTTTCTGCGATGTTGGCTTTCTATAAGAGAATAATTTCTGGTGAATTATGAGTTTGAAGGTCTACTGGAGAGAGAGTGAGCTAGCGAGCTACTAAGTGGTCACGTAGTTTTTCCCCACCAGCAACAGAGGAGAAATAAATCTTTCTAGTCCAAGTGGTTACTGCTGAATAAGAGGAAGTTTCTCGAGCCGATAAGTCTTGTCTTTTAGGCATGTGCAGGTTCTACTTCCTGTCAGAGGTTTCTAAGAACTGCTACACTTTTGGACTTATTTTTTATCTTTATTTTTTCTAACTCCCACAGACTAAAGAAACCAAACGACGTCAAAAGCCGCTAAGTATAGTTAACAAGGCCGCTAAATATAGTTATAACAACTTTAAATTTTCTCCAGTGAAAGAGGAAATGAACTACGACACAATTATAACAAAATTCGAGGAATATGCATTCCTCGAAAAAATTTAACACTAGTGCAGTACAAATTTCCCACTTCTCAACAAGACGAGGTAAAAACATTCGACGACTTTGTAAACAAACTAAAACGCTGAGTCACGAGTGTGAATTAAAGGAATTAAAAGACAGCCTAATCAAAGACATGATAATAATAGGAACAAACAATCTCCGTCTTCAGGAAAAACTCTAATCAGAAACGGATTTAACACTATAAATGCCAATAAGGGCAGAACAAACTATCGAGGCAACAAGACGGTAATTAGGACTCAAAAAGAGAGCCCAAAGAAGTAAATTTCTCAAAAAGAAAAAGAAGCAGCTATCAGTCGGCGAAGAAAGACCTGAAAAAACTCTCTCTCACAAAGGGCAGAACTCCCATCTCTAACAGAGAAAAAAAAAAACAGAACGCAAATTCTGTTCATGCTCGCACTTTCGAGGCAACTGCCCTGCATATAACCAAATCTGCAACACCTGCAGAAAACGCAACCACTTTGCAAAATTGTGCCTCTCAAACAAACACATTCCGGAAATCATGCTGGATGACTCTGATCCACGAATATCAGTGGATGAAAAAAACTTATGTCGGCTGCATCAGGACCAAAACACTGTCACCAACACACAAACGAAAAACCTATAAGGTAAATTTAACGTCAGAAGATTGGTTAGTCACACTAGCAGTAAATAGCACAGGGACAATATTTTAAATTAACTCAGATTGTCAAGTAAGCATCATTCCAAGGAAAGAGTACGATCTACTGAAAAATAAACCAAGATTAAAACCTACCGGCACAAGGTTAACAGTCTATAACGACACCTCTATCCCGGAACTAGGAAAATGTTTACTCCAAATTCCACACAAAAACATATATGATGTCCCAATAATTGTAGCTGACACTGGCGTCTCTCCAATCCTCGGACTAAAAACTCTCGAAATCTAAACAATGCCATTAAAACGGAACACTACCGCCTACCAACAGCAACTGTCATATTTTAGGGAATGGTAGGCGCACATACTTTACCAAGCTGGATGTCTCAAATGCCTTCGGGAAAATCAAAGTGGGTGAAGAAAGCTCCAAACTCCTTACCTTCAACTCTCCATATGGCCGTTTCAGATTCCTACGCATTCCATATGGGATTCACAGTGCCAGTGAGGTGTGTCAAATCTTCAGTGCCGCGATCATAGAATCCGTAGAAGGATGTCAGAATGTTCAGAATGACATCATTATCTAGGCAGACACACTTGAACTGCTTGAAAAAAGAACAGTTGAAGTTTTGCTAATGGTCAGACGTTCAGGATTAAAACTGAACCGATCCGAGACTCAATTTAACCAGCGTCAATTAACATTCCTCGGACACACAATATCCAACAAAGAAATGGCACCAGATGCAAGAAAAATAAAAGTTATCACAGGCATGCCTGAACTAACCAACCAAAAGGAACTACAATGCTTCTTAGGCATGATCACATACCTTGGGAAATTTCTCCGAAACCTCTCAACCAAAACAGCATCCTTACGTCTTTTTCTTGAGAAAGACACGATTTAGTCCTTTGACAAGCCTCAATGGGATCCATTTCAAGACCTTAAAGAGACGATCATTCAGAGCCCAACACTAAAGTACTTTGAACTAGAACTCCCAATCAAAGTATCATCTGATGTACCTACCCAAGGATTTGGAGCCCTGCTAGAACAGACACAAGACAATGATTGGCATCCGAAGTTTATGCCAATAGATCCCTGACATCAGCAGAAAAAATACTGCCCTCTAGAATTAGAAATACTGTCAATTCTGTTTTCCTGTCAGTACTTCTATGAATACGTATATGGACAACGTTTCATCATGCATAATGATCACAAACCCCTCAAGTCCATAATGAATAAACAAATAACCAAAGCTTCAACAGCGTTTCCTTTTAAGGCTCCAAAAATATGATTTCGACCTGGAATATACAAAAGACCAATTAATGAAAGTTACGGGTACACTTAGCTAGGCCGCATTGCAAGACAACACTCCTGAAATCTCCGACAAAGAAATGAGCTACTTTGTCCACTTTGTGATGTTATCTCTCCCAATCAATGAAAAGAGTCCCCAGGAACTTGTAACTGAAACAGCAAAAGATGACACTACAAAAACTACATCAAATATCTGAAAGATGGTCAGAACATCGCCTCAACCTCGACTTCTGTCTCAGATCATACCATCATAATTCAAGACGGGCTTCTTCACAAGGGTCAACAAATTATAGTGCCCTCAACACTCTAACTGGAAATGCGCAAAATCCTACATCAAGGCCACCTGGGAATCGAAAAAACAAAATCCCAAGCCAAACAATCATTTTTCTGCCTAAACATGAATGCGGAAATAACAGATATCAAACAATACAAAGTGAGAACTGCTCATGAACCATGAAATCACTGACAAACCTTGGACAAAAGACGGTACGGACCTGTTCAAAATACCGGGGAAAACCTACCTCATTGTTGTGGATTATTACTCCAAGTATTTTGAAATCAACAAACTTCTCAACAACACCTCACCAATAGTGATAAAGCATATGAAAGCAATGTTCGCAAGACATGGATTCCTCAAACAAGTCTTTTCAGATTATGGTCCAGGATTCACCTCGCTAGAATTCGAAAAATTCTCAGCAAACTGGGATTTTGAACATGACACCAGTAGCCCTGAATTTGCACTATCAAATGGCATGGTAGAGAGAACAATACAAACTGTAAAAAGGACCTTATTAAGATGCCTGAAACCAGGAGACGATAATTACTTAGCTTTGCTAGCTTTATGTACGGCACCAGGCAAGGAAAACATTCCGTCACTAGCAACAAAACGGATGAAATATGAGTTACGGATATTGTTACCAAGGGTAACGGATCTCACATACCAAGACAAGGTCCGTAAGCAGACATTAAAATTATCGCAAACTATTTCCCCTGAACATCAGTGACCATGTCCGTCTACATGATGGCAAAACCTGGTCAAGAAAGAGGAAGGTAATCGAGAGACCTGATCAACCCAGGTCATATCTCATCCTAACAGAAAATGACCGAAAACTCCGTCGCAACAAACGACATCAGTTAGCCGTCGCACAATCAAAGGAGGTCAGGATTTTCTTTTTCCCAAAACAAACAAACGTACCTCCCCCAGAAATTCCAAAACACAAACCAACCAACCACAACTGAGCAAATGGTCCAAACTAGAGCTGGAAGAAAGCTGCACCCATCCTGTTGGATGTCTGAATACACATCATAAGTCCGGACAAAAACACAGCTTAAGAACAAAGGACTGGGATGGGGATGTTGTATGTGTATACACTACACTAAAAAGTTCGCGACTGTAACCGAGGGCGACCCGAAGGCTCCCCTTTCAATAGCTACTACACCGAGGTGTAGGGGAGGGCGCTACTCCTTTCCCAGGATTGCTCTGCTTTACCCTTGATACGAACCTTATAACGCTGAGTGTTAAGCAAGGAGGTATCAAGTACCATTTTTAAAAGTCTTTGGTTTGACTCGACCTGGGATTGAACCCCGGTCTCCCGAACCATTGGCGAACACTGCCCACTAGGCCAATGTGCCGGTTACACTAATGTACGGTTAACTCTCTTGGAGTTTTGATAGAGAACACTTCCAGCTCGGAAGAGGGCACAGAAAAAAACTCAGGAGAAATAAAGGCGTAGTCGAGTTAACACACGTATTGCTGTTATCTGTTTATCTGCATCCGGAAATTATTTCTTTCTTTTACTGGTCCAAGTCCCAACTTGACTCCAGTAAGCCTTATCTCACCTACGTCTTTGAATATAATACCACCTGTCCTTGGATTTTTTCCAAAAGTTCTTCTCTATTTCCCAGAGATTCCAACAATTGACTTTTGTTGGTTCTGTATAATTGTTTAGTATATCCTGACGCACTGCTATTTCTCCATTAACATTCGGATGTATAAATGAATTTTGTGTTGAGGGTATGAGCCCGCTATCTGAGGAATATCTATCTATACGTCAGGGATCTTGAATTTATTGACCTCTGTATTTCTGATAACTTGGTTAACAGCTCATTATAGTCAATACTGGGTCTCCCAACTGTTTTAAAGAGGCTGATTTTTATTGTTTTAATCATACGCTTCCACACACTTCCCATCCATGGGAAAATAGAGAGGCATTTTACTTGATGGTTGTGCCTACAAAGGTGTTGCAGTACAATTTACTGTTTAAGTGAACATCATAAATGTTTTTGCCTAAATCAGTGTTGAATGATTTAGCATTATCGCTATGTATTTGGCTTGGAATGTTATAAATGTTGGTAAAACGTGTTAGGGCCTGTACAACGGACATAGTGCTCATATCTGGCACAATTTCAATTAGCACTGCTCGTATATTTACGCAGGTAAATATCAACAAGTACATTTTGTTGTTTTCTTTTTCCCAACCCATATATGGCTAGTGTAGTCAACATCATTATGCTGAAATGGGTTTATTAAGTTCACTCTGTGTTTTGTTGGTGAGCCTTTGATAAATACCAAACTATTATAACGTTTACATCCACCCCAAGAAAATATTTAAATTCTCAACCAATTTGGGAACTTCATTTTTATTGGTATCTTCCAGATATTTTAACTTTTTCTCGAATACCTCTTTCTGCATAGACTTTATAAAATACAAGTTTGCATCGATTTTGTGGTCTCTGTATTTGCTTCCTGCACCTATGTATAAATGTAACCAGTGCTGTTAATTTACATAATATGGTAAAGGTAGAGAATCTCTAGACGTCTATTATCGGGGTTGTATTTACTCTATCAGAAGTGGTAAACTACACCTCTGACCCCACAGCATCTTTAGTCCCTGAAGTCAAACACTCCAGATAACTGCTAGGCCAAAAGCTAGAGCCTTTTGTTAGCCAAGACGGGCCATGTTACGAGAACGTCAGTTTATTCACAAACTGGTTGATGTCAACTCCTCACGAAATCAAGCAGGATTTTCAGATGAGGGTATGTATTTAAATTTTATCCTTGTTTATGATCGTTCTCAAAGTGATCCTTTATATCTTGGATATCCTTAAGCCAATTTTTCACAATTAGATTTTTGGTTTTAGGTGATTTACTGAGCAACCAGGATAATACAATTCGTGCATACACCATAATGCATATATTTTCAATCGTAGCATTTGAATATGATTTTAGAATTGTGGGTAATGCTTTAACAGCTATGAAAACTACCAATAATTATATTGTAGGGATAGATTTTGGTTTTAATGGTGCCACTTTATCTTTTGAGAACAAAATGTGCAATTTTCCTCCTTGCACAGCATAAACGACAAAACCGTAAAAATGCGGTGGGGCATCGCAGAAAATATAAAGCTCCAAGGGCTCTTATGTGTAAACGGCTTCACGCGAAAATGTGGTGCCAGACAGTGAAGACAGATCCTCTGTTATGGCAGATCATGCTTTTATTGTATCCTCAGGTACTTCCTGATCCTAGTTTGATTACATAAGCTAAAGCTTTCTTAAAATCAACTTCGACCTTATAATAATGTACATATAATGACAATGGGTCAAAAATCCTTGCTGACTGTGCTAATATCTGCTTCTTAGTCATAAATAAGGATGCAAAGACAATCTTCGTCGCTGCCATCATTGTTAGGAAAATAATTATATCCTAATATATTTTCACAATCTTCATCATGTTGAGTGATAATATTTTCCTTAACTATTATTGACTTAAGCTCCTCACTAGAGCGTACATTAAAATTGTCCTCACTAAGTCTGTCAATGTTAACTTTGTAAAATTTAATTCCTCAGGATTGTTGGTTTGATGTAGATTACACTGGTTTACAAAAATAAATTTTTGGTCTGAGGCAAGAATGGGGATATGTGTTTTTTGTTAATTTGGGTGGACTGAATTCAAATTTATAAATAGTTTTGCTCTATCACCTCTAGTTTTCTGGCTTTTAAATAGTCTCATTTTAGTATAAACTGAGAATATATGTGCATATTTCAAGAGTTGCAGCAGCTTATAACAGATAAAACAGAGTAGATAAAGAACACTGATTGAATCAATATACTTGGATAACACAATTACACAATTCATAGTACCACAGACAGTCAAAAGTGTGTTTTCTTAGAAGATCTGGTGTATTTTGCCTCTGGGATGTCACGCAAGAGCATCCAGCAGAAGTCTCCCATCATGCTGGGGTTCCATTTGCCTTGATAGTTGCTCTCCATCTTCGTAATGTCTTGATGGAATCTTTCTCCATGCTCATCACTCACTGCTCCAAGGTTTGGCGGGAAGAAGTTGAGGTGGGAATGGAGAAAATGAATCTTGGGTGACATTCGGCACCCCATATCCTCGTAAGACTTTAGCAACTTCTTAATACAGGCTTGGTAATCTAGTACGTGTGTGTTACCAAGGAAGCCACTACAGACTGACTTGAATGCTTCCCATGCTCTCAATTCCTTTAAGTTAAGAATCTCCACAAAATCAGTATCCTTCAGCACTTCTCAGATGACAAAGATGCTCTCTTTGAGCTTAGCAGCACTAAGACCTGGGAACACAGTAGACAAGTGTTGGAAGGCAGCACCATTTTTGTACCACGCCTTCACGAAATTCTTCATCAAACCAAGCTTGATGTGAAGAGGAGGAAGAAGCACCTTATTCATGTCCACCAGAGGATTCTCCTTGAGGCTGTGTTCGCCAGGAACAAAAGTGCTTCTAGACCCCCAGTCTTTCTGCTTGTAATGCTGGGATACAGCTCGACTATCCCAGAGACAGAGAAAACAACAGTACTTTGTGAAGCCCGCTTGCATACCCATAAGAAGACCAATGATCCTGAGGCCCCCACACAGACTCCATTGGTACTCGCTGTACTTAATAGCCTCTAAAAGAAGGTCCATATTGTCATAGGACTCCTTTATATGGACAGAGTGTGCAATGGGAATACTGGGATATTTATTCCCGTTGTGCAGAAGAACACCCTTGAGACTTCGCTTGGAAGAGTCTATGAAAAGACGCCAGTCTGAAGGATTATGTGGCAAACCAAGGGACGTAAACAAGCCAGGTATGTTTGTGCAGTAGCACAACTTGTTTTTCATGTCGAAAAAGGAAGCAAGGTCTTTGTTCCGATTCTTGAAACTGGTGATCCTTACATCTTCCTGGACTAGGTTCCACTGTTTAAGCCGAGAAGCCAAGAGCTCTGATTGCTGTTTTGACAGATACAAATCACGAGCAAGATCATTCAGGTCTTCTTACGTGATCCAGTGTGGCTCATTGCCACTTGTTCCTGAATATGTAGACTCAATATCTTCCAAAGATATTGACTCGGCAGAATCCTCCCTTGAAGGCATTTCTTCATCTGATAAGGAAAGAAGATCCTTATTTACTGTAGGTGTGGGTACAGGAAGATCATCTGAATGGAGAACGGGTCTCATAGCAGATCGAAGGTTTTGATATTTGATCTTTTCCCTAGAAGATGCATTGAAACCAGTTATATTAGTTAAACAAAAATAACAATCATCTGCGTGGTTTCGCGGCTCTCTCCAAACCATCGGGACTGCAGAGTTGAAAGCCACTTTCTTGCCATTAAACCATGCAGTTTGTCCATTGTAGCAGGGTTTACAACAGATGTGTGGAGCCCAAGACTTGTCCTGATCACCAATTTTACAGTCAAAATAGTGAAAGTAGGCGATTCTGAGGAGGGAAGTGATGGTTCGACGCTGTGCAACTGTTGTGAAGTCCCCACACACGTGCTTGAAGCCATTGGAGAATCTGAAAATATAACAAAGTAAAACTAAATGTGTATTCGAAAATATAATACTAATATTTAGTCACCCAAAAGATGTGTAACACGATAGTTGAGGGACACCAACCTCCTGAGCCGCCTGCGAGACAACCTCTTCCAATGACTGCCTTAGAGTGGATTGAGACCTGCTGCCTTAACTGTCAAAATCCGTCTTGATATATAACTATATATATATATATATATGAAGAGTAAATAAAGGATTGTAATCTGACAATATGTAGAAAAACTGAAACCTTCATATCCGTTTGAAAGAGCACAAAAGAGACAAGAATTGGCAACTCAAACAACGCATTACTCGTACACACTTCTCAACATAATCATAACATTGACTTCAACTCTGCTAAGATGCTTACTTACATCCATAATAAAAATCTTAGACGAATTTTCGAAGCCGCAGCTATCTCATTCCTCAGTTCCCTAAATACTCGTCCTGGCTTTTATAATATTTCTCCTTACTTAAGCAAACACATTTTAAACAGCTACAATATATTCCATCCTTAGTTAATATTTTCCGTATATCTCATAATTTCCATGCTTTTTATTCTTCCTTTGTTCTTTCTTTCTTTCTTTTCTTCTTTCTGTCTCGTAATCTTTTTCGTTAAACAACGTACATAATTCTATACAATATTCCTAATAAGTCAAATGACGTAATTTAAACATCAAACGCTGATTTGCCAGTTAAACGGCTAACTTTTTCTAACTATACATATTTTCCCGTAGGTTTTTGTATTTCACATTTCTAATCATCCATCGTTAACTTAAAATTATTAATATCACCCCTCATGGTCCTGATGATGGTTCAGTAGAACCGAAACGCTATAGTGTTGACCCGTTAATAAATCATTCCTTCCTCTTTGATCGTTGTTATCAGTTTTTCTACATATATATATATATATATATATATATATATAATGTAATGCTATCACTTACATTTAGTGCATAATAACTAAAAAAATAAGCCATTAGTCTCACAATATTCGAATTAACCCTGAATTCATATACGCCTTTATGTACCGTATATGCACAAAATGCACACTATGCATATTTAAAAAACTAGAGGTGATGAGTAAAAACGGATTTCAAATTTGAATTCAGCACCCTCAAATTAGGTAAAAACGGGTATTTTTGTGCTTGCCTCAATTTCTTTGTAAACCAGTGTGTTATCTAAAAAAAGGTTATTTTTGAGGATTTCTGTGTATTCGTCTGGCTGGTACTGCCCTATATGGTATTTCAAGATGTAGTTGAGAATAAATGGGCTGGTAGTAAACCCAAAAATCAATGCGTTATATCTGTAACATAAAAGTTCATCTCCATCTTTCAAGAAAAAGCTGAACCTATTCTTGTCTTCCTCTCTCTTGAGCTTGATCATTAGAAAGGCTTTTCTTATGTCTCTTAACATGACATACTTTTTGATTTGGAATCTCAACAATATTTCTACTATAGTATTGATCAGGTTTACTCCTGTATAAACAGCCTCGTTCACAGAGTATTTGTCCTCAGTGAACGAGCAGTTAAAAACTGGCTTTATTTTCGTGGTTGCTTGAGATTCTTGTAATGATACTGGCAAATTAATCTGCCTAATTTGCATGAGTATAAGAGAGAGCCGATATAAGTCTCTAACTGAGAATAACTGTAAAGCTTGACCAGCCATTTCGGGACGTTCGTAAAATATCACTTGACCGGCCATTTCACACTTCGATCGGTCGTGTTTGGGCATACAAGGATCTGGGCGGGTGTGTTCTGGTTCGGATGGCAGTCGGTCGAGGTGCGCCTTGACCGGCATCCTCGAGCCTCAGGCTCCCCCCCCCCAGGGTTTAACCCTCATTGGAAGGGTTAGGTTTATCGCCTGGCGCCTGGGGCGCCCCTCATTAGGCTTTGGCTGGGCCACCTTCGAGCGCGTGAGCTGCATCATTGACACCTTTGTCACCCTTGCTGTCCAGTTTAACCTATAATCAGGCATACGTGTCTGGACCCAGATTTGGGTCCATGACCAGAGAGGCTCGTCAGGCTCACATTACACTAAGTGGGCCAATGACTAGCATAGTTCAGCAGGGCTCGAGCCTGGGCTCGTGTTCGACCTTCCTTTCCCCTAAATCTCCACTATAATCGAGTCAATAAGTCAAGTCCTGTCGGGTGGGAGGCAGAGACAAATAAAGCCCTTGGCTTCGGTTGGGCCACCTTCGGGTGAGCGAGCTGCATCATTGACACCTTTGTCACCCTTGTATTGCACTGGACCTTGCTGTTCCGTTCAAGCTATAATCAGGCATACGTGCCTGGACACAGATTTGGGTCCATGTCCAGCTTGGCTCATCTGGCCCACATTACACTAAGTAGGCCGATGACCAGCATAGTCCAGCAAAGCTCGAGCCTCGGCTCGTGCCCGACCTTCCCCTTCCCTAAATCCCCATTATAATCGACCTTCGGGTCATTGACCTCGTGTCAAGTCCTGTCTGGTGGGAGGCAGACAAATATCAGCTTGATTAGCCACTGTGCTTCGCGCAGAGGCTTTTCAGCAGACTGTCTGGCATCCGTGCCGGACGGTCAATGCTCCTTGGCAGACTTGAGGCCGAAAAGCCTCCGGCTTCGGCTGGGCCACCTTCGATATTAATACGCGTTAAGCCGTCATGAAGGAAAAATTTAAGACTACTCGTGCAATACCCGAAAATGATATCTCTCAAGGGAATTGTAATAATGGAAATTCTCTTAATTATGGAGAGGTTATGTCTCTGCCAAGATTGTAGTGTGGCAGTTTTAGTGGCGGGGAACCTTCCAAGCTATCGTCTTTTAATTTAGTAATTAATGCCGACTTTCTTACGTCTATTTCCATGTCTAAGCAAAGTTCTGTAATTTTATTGCTGGAGTTCGCAATTCTAATAAGTATTTTTTTATTATGGACACCCCCTTCAAAATACACGTCTTTCCCGAGCTTCTAACGTTTCTAACTTTACCTCAATATTCATCCTGTTATATCAAGCGTATGGTTGCAAGGAAAGGACAAACACAGAGTTGCTAATCAAACAAAAAGACAAGTGAAAAATTTAACAATAATATTAACAAGAAACATAGGGTTCAAACAATTGTGTTGGTGAATATAAGAATGTCTGTGAAATTGAGAAGAAAATGTTCGCAGTTGTATTCATTGAAACGAGTTAAATTTAGGAAATTTGATGTGCATTGAATGGTTGTGAAAACCGAGAAATAAAATGTTCCAATATTTGTGTTGGTAGGGGTGGGGCACAGATTTACGCTGTAAAACCAAAGTTTATGTCGACAAGGAAGGAGAAACGTCGGCGTTGAACAGGTGAAATGTAGATGGGATGGTGATTCTCGAGTCATGTGGCTTCAAAGAAGGTTAAGACGAATTTATTTCATGTTGAATGTTGCAGGCATCGCGGTCGATGTTCTCTCTCGAGGTCTCGGATTTATTTCCAAAAATATATACAAAACAAATTTTTGGGGAACATGAAGCCCCAATGTTTTTGTGAGGGAGTGGAAGTGGAGCGGTCATCCTAGATTATATTGTCTAAGGACCCCTAGCTAAGCACGTTCGCCGACCCAGACAAACATATATCGACATGCGCGCTGCATTCACCAAAATACCGCATTCGCTCTATGATGTGACAGAGGGAACCACCACCAGGTGGATTTATTAACGATTCTAAGGGATTAGAATGAATTTATTGATTAAATGGATAAAAGGATAGATTTGGAAATAAGTTTGTTTTTCTATAATACAGAGAATAAGTAGAGAAAAATTCCTGTTTTTTTATTTATCAGTTTATTTTCTCTTATTTTATTTGTTTATTTGTTCATTTTGACTGAGGTTCCTGGAATTGAGTCTTTAGTAAGTAAGGTGATGGTTCGGGAAGTGGAGAGATGGATTCGTTGATTGAATCCTGTGATAAAAGGGTTAATAAAATCTTGTGTGGTCCAAAGTATTCCAGATGTAAGAAAGAGGAGACGGGATAAGTGGATTTTGTCGATTTAATGATAATTAATATTTATGTCGATTTATAATAATTAAATAATTTCTGGACAGAAAAAACAGTGGGCGTCCTGAATTCGTTTTTAGTACCTGTCAAAAAAAAACAAAAAAAACGGCCATCTGGAATTTTTAAAAGATATACGAAATATCGGTCATTCAGGCAATTTACATGGGTGTAACCAAAAATTGTCCAGACCCCGCCCCCAATTTATTTATATAAGCAGTGTGCAGCGCCCATTCGGCAGTAGAGGGTTAGCCCCAGAGTAGAGGGGGAAATCGGGAGTTGAGTTGAATTTGCAGTTAAGTTCAGAGTGGAAAGTTCGAAGCGAGAGTTCGATAAGACAGAATGACCTTGTGGATTGTGCCTGGCCCGATCATAACCAACAGTTAAACATAGAAACTTTGTGAATTCCCGTTCGTTAAGTCAACTGTGACGTGGCATAAAATATTTATCCCAGAACGGGAGTTTATTTTTCGCACGTGTGAAGACGGGGCAGTCTGGCACTTGATCCCTCACAAAATAAGTCCTAGTTAAGATTCCCTTTTTGGGCACATGGGAACTGGCAGATAATGTGGGGGTTAATTTGGGGCTAGACTGGCCGCCGCTGGTAAGGGGTTTCCATTTTTCACGTTACACACACACCCACCAGACCACTACCTCTTCCTACCCCTAGGATAATGGAAGATATGGGCCTCTAGGTTTAGATATAACATTATTATTTATCGTAATCGACAATTCCTATCTCCCGTGTAATATTTTTAAAGGCGAATAGGACATTTAGCGAGAATAAATTGAGGCGAATGAAGCTGAAAAGGAGCATGCAAAAGACAACTTGATAGGCAGACAACACAATGAATAAATTTTGACACGAGGAGAGATATAAAATATAACAAGGTTTTTAATACATGTGGACACACATATTTAACGTGTCGGCTATATTATCAGCGGATAATATCAAAATACAAATGTCTTTCTTCCTTATTCTTTTCTTTCTTTAAATTGAGAGAAAGAGAGTATGTAATTGCAATACTTAGGAAGGGTGGAGGGAGAAAACAGTCTTAAGGTTTACTTAGCTTTTTGACGGGTTCCTTCTGTGTGTATTTTCTCTTTTACTGGCTAGCGGGATTTTATATAGCTTGGCTTGAAAGCGTCTGTCATCTTGTCCAAGATTCTTTCCGCTTTCCCCCGGAATTTCGGCGGCTGTTTCAATACATCTTATCACGCCAACTGCTGTCCTGAAAACCCCGGCTCTCCTTCTTCGCCCGGAGTTTGGCATGAGATTCGCCCGTCCGTTCACGGCGACCTCTGTCCTGAAAACTAAATTCTTTTTTTCCTATTTCCGCTGACGAAAAGGGTGCTACTTCCGTTTTTAGGGTTCTGGCCAATCATTCGGCCTCTTTGTTCTTCCTTCACCCTGTCAGGCGATTCATTCGGACTACTATCTCTATCCAGTATATCCCCTTCTTTATCCATCCGGTCACAGAGTGCAAACATCTGTTGGCTTTCATTCTGACCCGGATTTGTTACTTCGGTTGCGAGGAATTGACCTACATTTCTTATTCCTCTTTTAACGGTCAGTCTTTGACGGCCTGTTAATTCAAACACGGAGGCGTAGGGGAAATTTCTTATTTCTCTCCTCTCAGTGGTAGACCACGTGACACAACAAAAACAAAGATAAAGAAACTTTTAAAAATAACCAAGAATCGATAATTGTCTCCTTTACATCTTCCCTGTATCTCTCTGTCCCTTCCTAAAACGAACGAATAAGTTTCGTGTGACCTTTTCTTTTGTATTCTACGTATTTATGTAAATTCTTCAATGGCGTGATAAAGACAATAGCTTTGAGAAAGTTGTATTATGCAACATTTTTTTTTTTTTTTTTTTTGTTCTTGTGAACCACGACAGAAACTACTTTTTCCATAAACAGCGATTTTTCTTCGGCGTAGATTCCAGCCAAAATTAGATCGAGTCCCACAGCTGAAACGATCTGAGGTAACTAAAACACCGCTATGTGGTTTTAGGGTGGATAATCCCCCTGTGTGTTGGACTCGGGATTGAACCAGCGACCTTTAGATTTCAGTCTAAAGCGCTTATTACACCACTTCCCTCTTTGCGTTCCTCCTCCACTTTCCTCCTCTCTCTCTCCTCTCTCTTTTCCACTCTCTCTGTGCTTCTTCCTTCGTTTCTCTTCCACCTGCTTCTGCTTCTCGCCGAGAAAAAGACGCCGAAAAGAAAAACGAGTCGGCTTTTATTTACGCCACCTTACCCATAATCCATTTCCTTAGCCTATAAAAATTCCGGTCGGGCGCCTCCTCTCTTTTTTCCTTTAATGGGCTGAAGGTGGATTATTGAAACAGCGGTGAGTATTTTTCTTTTCTTTTCTTTTTATCGAATCACTGACCTGCACGCCAGACACAAACGAACCCTCTTTTGTCGAGAGCTGCCGTTAGTCCCACTTTCATGTCCACAACTTCACAACGTGGCGAATAGTGGCAGTTATATCAGATTAACAAGGAGAGCCGAGGGATTTGATTTCGGTGAAAATTCCCCGGCTAAGCTAGACATATCGGCCAGGGCTGGATCCTACGTCAGAATGAGAACCGACTTAAAACCCGCATGAAATGAATGATTTATTAACAATAAAAACATATATATATAAATGATAATGATGGGGAGGGGAGAAAATCCCAAAGAATACATTGGTAAAACAAGGATAAAACCTCGTTTGGTTACCCTCCCCCCGTCTATAATTTAGAAAGCCGACTGTTTTCCGGTATCCACAAGGACCGAAAACAAGCTGGACTATCCCTATATGGGGAGCGAGTCTAAGCTTAATGGGACAAAAGAAACGCAGAGAAGGGTACGGCAAGGAATAGGTAGTATGAATAACATTTATGTGGGTCCAAGATCTACAGAAAAACAGGGGGCTGGAGGAGAGTTGTATTGATAAAAAGAATGGTGGGGGAGATCTTGGAAACTAATAGCTAGATGGCAAGGCCAATGACAAACATCATAAAGCTAACTAGGGGACAAAAAAGGTGGACAAGAAAAACCTACTTGCCGGGGGTGAGGTCCCGAAGGACCCGGACCATCGTCGCCATGCGCAGGAAGAGAAGGATGACTCCAGCGTTCCCCCCTTTCGTATGACCCGGCTCGCTGCATACACCCACCTTTTGTCAAATGTTATGTGGTCCAAGTGTTTTCTATCGCATTTGATTTTGACTCTAAGCTGGTGCCTAAGGAACAAAATCAGATCACGATGAGAAAAGTTTGCACCGTCATACAATCCTTTCTTTCACATCATTCAAATCATTATTCTAGCCACAGCTAGGATCGTGAGAAACACCACCCGCTTCTCACCTCGATACTGAGGATCAACATTGTCCACGATGTAACCAACATCGAGCAGCACGAACTGTTTGGGATCGATGCGGGCCATCCTCTCTCCGACGTGACTCCAAAACGAGCGAACCCGTGAAAAGCCGTTTCTTCCTGGCCACTGTCGCTGCGGAGGTAATTGGGCATGTCTGCTAAACCCGCTTTGAATGCCCTGTCGGCAAGGGGCAACGTGTTCCATGCAAGCTGCCAGGTGAGCGAGAACTCAGAGTTATTCAAGAAGCCCGAACCTGGCGCCCGATTCCATTGAGAGTGAATCTCCTCCAGCGACTAGCCGAGTCGCTCTACGAGAGGATCCGAAACGGAATCCACCACTAACTACCGATACAGTTCCTTTCGAGACCGAGAAAGATCACTGGACCGATGACGTTTACGGAGGGCCTTTCGATACTTGTGGGTAAACGTTGCGGCACCTTTGGGCTTGTGACGGCCTTTGGCTTCGGGGTCGGACTCAAGACAAGGAAAGACATCTCTCACCTTTTGTCCCCACACCGTGTCCCTCGGTAAGAATCAGCCCAGGTAAGCCTGTCTTTCAGCGAGTCAGTGGCTCTCCAGATCGGGCATCCCTAGACCCCCATTTCGAGTACGTTGGCAGTAAACCTGTCTACGGACCATCGGTTTCGATCCCTCCAAAACTTTGGACTGAACCAAATTGATCAGCGCGGCTTTAGTGTCGTCTTTTAAACCCTCTAGGATTTTGCGTACCAAATGCAAGTTGTCTTGAATCGATCTTCCCTTCACAGCGTTGTTCTGCACAGTTCCGATCAGATCGCTGATGACAAGCTGCAAGGGGTTCGCTAAGACCCTGGCCAAAATCTTTAACTCGGTGTTTTTTGCAGAGTAGTAAGTCCTCCTAAACATTCCTGCTACCTTTCTTCAGTAATGTGATCACACCCTTAGTAATGCTACTACTCCCTGAACAAACCAATGGTTGAACATATCCGTCAGAATAGGGACAAACATGTGCCACATCCTCAAGTACATTGTCCAGTCAGCTGGGCAGTAGAATACACCGACCGCTTCTCTGCAGAGGGGTAAGACCCCCACCCACTCAGCGAGTGTCCTAGACATGACACTAAACAATCTGAAGGTGAGGCTCCAGTAATGCCGGAGCTTTGGGGAATGTGGAGTACCCCTTTATGCGAAGCCCTTCAACGACTGGGCTTTCAAAGCGAGCGTGGCAGACATGACTGATTGTCCTCGCTGTGGCAGTGGTTTGGGAGAAACGGCTTTGCACACCTTCTACTACTGTGAGCGAGTTCGCCCATTCTGGGGTCACGTCGGGGAGTGGACGGCCGGCATCGATCCCAAACAGCTTGTGCTGGTCGACATTGGTTACATCGTGGACAATTTTGATCCTCTGTATCAAGGTTAGAAGCGTGTGAAGTTTTTCGCGATCCTAGCTGTGGCTGGAACAGTGATTTGGGAGACGCGAAAGAAGGGATTGAATGATAGTGCAAACTTTTCATGCTGTGATCTGATTTTGTTCCTTAGGCATCAGCTTAGGGTCATAATTAGATGCGATTGAAAACGCTTGGATCGTATAACGTTCGACAAAAGGTGCGTGTATGAAGCGAGCCTGGTCGTACAAAAGGGGGCAACGCTGGAGTCATCCTTCCCTCCTCGGGAAGTTAGCTAGATAGCTGCGAAACTCCAGAATCAGGAGGTTAGAGCAGCGGATAAAGTGATCACGGAAGTGTGCCCGAAAGGCCCTGTGCCTTTCACGATTCGATCGTAGCACATGCCCATCCGGAGACTTGACGAACTCGATGTACCGACGGGGAAACCTTCGCACTTCTTCCTTACGCGCGTACGCACCACATTTCACAGCTTCGTGAGGAACTCTTTTTAACCTAGATCTAACTAAAAAAACAAACTTTGTAGCGCTCGCTAGCCTCACGCTTAAGGTCCTGCCAAGCTACATCTACGGCTAGGGAAAGCCTATCGTCTAAAGACTTCGTCTTCTTGGCCCTATCTAGATTGAGCTGTTTGTCGTATTTGATGACGAAGTCTCTCATCCTATACTTAAGGGATCCTTTCCACTTATTCCCGACAACCGTCCCCACTAGCGCCCGCTGAATTAAGGTTTCCAGCTGCTCCCTGAAGTCCCGTATCTCCAGTAAGGAGGTATTGAACTTCCAGGAGCCAGCCAGACTAGACCTATTAACTAACCGCAGACAGACCCTTACCAGTTTATGGTCAGTCAGCCCTATCCAGTGGAACGTGGGACATCTAATGAATTCGGTGTTAGCTCTCCTAACTAACACTCTGTCCTTGTAAGTCCTGATACGTCCACATCTCCCTCCCTGGGTGATCCAGACGAAACCTGCCGACCAAATCGTGCTGGGCCATTAGGTCGATCAGGCTGCTTTCACACCTATCCGACCCTCTATTGCCCCATCCGGCTTTATCTATTGTGGGGTCAAGGATCGTATTCCAATTGCCCACTAGGATTATCCATTTCGGATCATCAAGGAACGGCTCCAACTATCGGAAAAAGGAGCATCTCTCGCCAACGCTATTGGGCCGATTTTCTTGTTCAAATTTTTCCTTTTTTGTTCTGGGGCCTTGTGTCTAACATTTTTTCTTTAGTTTTTAACCTGTTACTTGTCTTTCAATATTTGACGTTCTTCTTTTCTCCGCTCTTCTCGGTTGGGTCGCCACATTTTCTTTTTTTTCTTTCTTGTCTTTGGAGTTGAGTTCTTTACTTTCCGTTGTTTCCTTCTTCGGCCGGGGTAGCACAGTTATTGTTTTTGTATGTTTCTTTGTTTTTGGAGTTGAGGTTTTTATTGTTCAGCTTACATTCTCTCTCTCTCCAGCCTGAAACAACAGTCGCCTAAAATGGATTTTTATTATTCTTAGTTGCTTCCAATCGTCTAAAGTACCGTGAATCGTCGAGTGGACAACCCAAGTTCAAAATCAATCCATGTCTTCTTTTTTCTTTCTTTTTTTTTACAAAAGACATAGTAAGTCACTGCGCATCAAATTGAATATCTGTTGTATATTCATAAAGATATCAGTCACAACAGTAATACAAATCTGACGTAGAACTCAGTCGCCGGCCGCTGTATCTCATCTCTCTGGCGGTTTTGGCCGAAATAAAATCACTCGGGCCCCCTTCGTTGAGCTGAAGGAACCACTACTATTCGCCACGTTGTGAATTTTTTATCCGAACACTGGTCACTCAGTCCCCCAGAACAGCCCGATTGTGAGAGTTGATCAGGCTGAGTTACACGCCGAAAGGAATCGCTATTTGCAAAAAAAAAAAAAGAGTTCTTGTCGTAACCACAAGGACAGAAAAAGAAACAAGCAACACTTTCGATTCCTGTATAATAAAACCTTTTTAAGGCTACTGTCTTTATATCACCACAAAAGAAATTGCACGAATGCGTAGAGTACAAAAAAGTCACACGAGATTCACTCGTTCGGCCGGGAAGCCACAGAGAGAGAAAGATGAAATCAGTCTGATATATTCTGACGATATAAGGGAGACAACTACGGATCTGCGTTACAGGCACAATGACTAGTTAGCAGTTTGCTTTCTCGGCTTTGTTGACAAAATTATCTGAATTCGCAAAGATTCTATTTCCATTTCTCGGTTCTGATTGGACCAGGAAGATTCAACAAGCCGTTTTCGCAGCGTTCGGTCTCTCTCTCTCTGACCGCTGAAATGCCTGTCTCTCCCCGCTGCTTCGGACTGACTGCTTATATGGAGTAAGGCGGAGAAAAGACAATTTTTGGCCCCACCCATGAATTATATTATGTAAATCGCTTTGACTGCCATGCATTTTCGCCTAATCTCCGAACCTCTGCGGGAGACTGCTTCTCAAGTGGTACTGAAAATGAATTAGGATTCCCTGCTGAGTTTTCCACAGACAGCATCCACTTGAGTTAGGCAAAACCTACTTATCTTGTCTCAGACCTTGGGTCTGGATTTCGTCCTCAGACCATCCAAAATCTCATTCACTATTTATTATAAGCTTTAATTAACGAATCCATCCATCAACTATACCGAACCATCACACTCACTTAACTAACAAACTCAACCCCAGAAACGTTATTCCAAAAGGAGAAAAAAAAAAAGGAAATTCTTTTTCTTTCTCTGAATTAAAAAAAACTTATTTCTAGAATTATCCTTCTATCCAATTAATTAGTAAATTTATTCCAATCCCTTAGAACTGTTAATTAATAAACCCACATGGGGGTCTCTCTCTCTGTCACATAAATACAGGCGGTATGAACGAGTTTATTTCTTTCTACTTTTAGTCCTTGGCGACGTGAGAGGAGAGACACAAATCATAAAAGCATATGCTACCCCCCACGCATCTCGTGGTGTTTAAGATCTCTGCCGGTTGAGACTCAAACTGATCCGATCTGATAAACTCAATCGCGCGCTTCAGCGGTCGACCTCAACTCTGTCTTTTCAAAATCTTCAAAATTCTCTGGACATCTCTTCCGGGTGTGACGTGATCCACCGACTCAATCCACTCCAACGACCGTCCAGCCTCATTTTCTGTTTGGGGGTTTATTATGACAAATGATGATTATCATGTCCTTTCCGCGCGGGCGTAAGACTGCACCATCTTACTATTGCACCTAAACAAAGAGACACCGAGTTGTTCAAAGTCTTACCAAAATAAATAATAAAATATAATTAACGAAAAATGATTAATATAAAAAAATCATTACCTTAATTATATAACACGTGGAGAAAATAAGAACAAAGGTAACAATAAAGAAAACAAGACAAGAGGCTTTTTAACAAAAGTGTGTATTAACAAGATATGTCAACACTTGCAATAAACGTGGTGTTAATTGTAATGTAACTACTTGCAGTGTAACTGAATTATCAATAATAACGTAGGCTAATGGTAGAGTGTTCGCCAATGGCCCGGGAGACTGGGGTTCAATCCAAGGTCGAGTCATACCAAAGACTCAAAAAAAAGTACTTGATAACTCCTTGCTTAGCACTCAGCATTATAAGGTAGGGATCAAGGAATTCAGGGAAAGGAGTAGAGCTCCTCTACACCTAGGTGTAGTAGCTAATTAAAAGAGAGCCTTCGGGTCGCCCTCAACAATGGACTAATGTGTAGGCTGCAGAATAACGAGTTATTAATAATTACTATAGGCTGCAGAATAATGAGTTATTAATAAGTACTAAGGTTACAAAATAATTGTCTTTTCATAACTTTTCTTATCCCTCGTACTGAGTTCTATCCTCTTGTAATTTCGACTTAACGTAGTTAACGGCTTCGAAGTGGCTGGCTTCTTGAACGCGTTGCAGCAAAAGAGCCAGAGTTTATTCTCGCAATTGAATATATACTCAAGAACGAAGCCTAATGAACGCATGCTTTGTGAGTTCTGATTGGTCGCTGATATGGCCATAACCAATCATGCAATCTCTCTTATCCATATTTACCAACCCCTCCGCTCCGACAGGATATGACACAAGGTCGATTTTTAAGCGGGGTTTATCAGGTTTGAATTCAGAGTTTTCCTTCTCCTAGACTAGTTGCCTCACCAAGACTGAAGAACACAGTCTGCCCTACTATTCACCCATAGCTGGAAGGAGAATAATTGGATTCATACCTTTCCCAAGGGTGTTAGTGCTATGTGAAATGCCATCAGTCGCTGTGTCCATTTTCTACGACGATAACCATTACACCACGGGCACCTCCCTTAAGAGTTCTCTTATCAAGTGATGGTTATGGGGCCATAACTGTGGAAGGTCTTACAATATTTCTTTTAATATAGTGTTATCAAGGGGATTAAGTTTTGGACTTGATAGAGGCCATAAAGAAACTCCTATTATTTCGGAATGTTTTTTCTTTGTCTTGGCTTCGACGTTAAGATTCTTTGTCGTTTCTTTTTCGTGTGGGAGCTGTCCTCCTACAGAATGGAAAACCAGTATCATACGCATCAAGGGTGTGGAACGACTATGAAAAGAACTACGCACCAATTGAAAAAGAGATGAGAGCCGCTGTGTTTGGACTACACAAGTTTAGTGACTATTGTTACGGAAGACATGTAACAATAGAGCCGGACCACAAACCATTAGAAGCAATCAGCAACAAGCCTCTAAGCGAAGTACCAAAAAGACTGTTAAGAATGGTGCTTTCAATACAAAAGTTTGACTACAAAATAACATACAAAAAGGGCAGTGACATAATCATTGCTGATGCTCTTTCGCGAGCCCCAGTAGAGGATGACAATTTCCAGTTTAATTTCAGTGAAGTGAATCTATTACAATTTCTTGCTGTAAGTGAACAGACCAGAGACAGGCTAGTCAGTGCCACCAAAGAAGATAAGGATCTACAGAAGCTCATAAAACTAATTAAACAAGGCTTCCCAATGTAATATAAAGTCCTTGAACCTCAGTTGAAGTACCTGTATAAATTCAGAGACTACCTGTCAACAAAGGATAATCTAATATTTTATAAAGCCAGAGTCTTTGTACCTGCCTCAATGAGAAATGACATGAAGAAGAAGGCACACACAAGCCATTTAGCAGTTGAAAGTAACATGAGACGCGCCCTAGACACAATCTTCTGGCCAGGAATGAGGCACGAACTACAGGAATGTTATATCAACTGTAAACAGTGTAGCAGATATTCTGCAAGAAATAGCAAAGAGACACTAATCACAAGACCAGTGCCGGAATACCCATTCCAACGTATTGGCCTCGATACCGTGACACTGGATGGAAGGAAATACCTAGTCTGTGTGGATTATTTCTCCAATTACACCTTGGTTGATCGACTCCACGGAACATCATCATGTTGCACAATCAAGCTGATAAAGAAACACTTCATGAGATATGGCATCCCAGAAGAAGTTGTAAGTGATGGGGGACCTGAATTTGATAACACAATGATGAGAGAATTGGCCCATAAATACGGATTTAGATGGAATCCCTGCTCACCAGAGATGCCAAACTCCAATGGAATGGCAGAATCAGCTGTAAAACAAATAAAATGCATCATAAAAAAATGTAATAATGAAAACAGCGATCGTTGTCTGGCCTTACTAGAATTCACCAACACACCATCAAAATCCATAGGAATGTCCCCAGCACAGATATTCTTTGGAAGACAATTGAGAAGTGTACTGCCTACGATGAAGAAATTTCTATCCCCATTTAATGTGGAAGAAACAAAAACTAAAATACAAAAGGCAAAACAACATCAAAAGAAATACTATGACAAAAATGCCCATGACCTGAATTAAGAGAAGGTGACCAGGTGACTGTGCAGCCATATGGCAAGAGCCAATATTGGGAAAGGGCAGTTGTCATAGAAAAGTCTGAATACCGACGATGCATGATCGAACTGGAAAATGGGAAAAGACTAGTGAGAAATAGGAGACACCTAAGACTCACAACTAAACCAAAACATAGCAACATGACGAAAACAAACCACAAACAAGATATCACCCGCAATTACAGTGAACAAAACACCAAACAGCAGCAACCAGCCATGGCTGAAAGACAACCACGTCTGAAGAGAGTCACCGCAGGCAAGACACCCAACCGATATGGTGAATGGCAACTCGCATAAAATGAACACTTCAGACTTTTGTATGTATGGGGGATGTTGGTCGACTTATATACATAAGCGGCCCAATATTGGTAATGCCTTAAGGGGCTTTTTTTTTTTTACTGGGGTACAATCAGAAAAAGATGGCAGCAATAAAACATGTACGTTGTCACACATAAGTCTTGGAGTTATTTCTACTAAACAGAGTGAGGTTTGAAGTACAAAATAATGGGGATGGGGAAGATCTTGGAGACTAGCAACTAGATGACGAGGACGATGACTCACAACATACTACTAACTAGGCTTCGAGAGGGAAAAAATCTTTCCCTATTTACTCGGGGTGGGGTCCCGTAGACGCCATGGGTAAGCAGAGGAGGGAAGGATAACTCCAATATTGCCGCCTTTCTTACGACCAGGCCCACTGCATTCACCCACCTTTTGTCGAATGTTATGCGATCCAAGCGTTTTCTATCGCATCTGATTTTAACCTTCAGCTGATGCCTAAAATACAAAACCAGATCACGATGAGAAAAGTTTGCATCGTCATACAATCCCTTCTTTCACGTCTCCCAAATTACCATTCGAGCTACGGCTAGGATCGCGAGAAACACCACACGCTGCTCACCCTGAAACGGAGGAAGAACGTTGTCGACGACGTAACCAACGTCGAGCAGCATGAGCTGCTTGGGTTCAATGCGAGCCGCCCACTCCCCGACGTGATCCCAGAACGAGCGAACTCGCTCGCAGTTGTAGAAGGCGAGCTCAGCCGTTTCCCATTCTCAGAGCGAGGCTCCCCAAGACTGAATCCTACATCTCGTGTTCGCATTCGCCTTACTCCAAGGCTGAGTCCCACTTCTCGTGGTCGCATTCGCCTTGCCTCATGGCTGAATCCCACTCGTGGTCGCATTCGCCTTCCATCACTTAGATATGCAAAAATTTCCTTTAAAGGACCATTAGAGTTTTCCTTCAGCGGGTTGGAGTATCTCTGACGATCCTTACAGACTCGTCGAAGCAGACTGCTAGGCGGCACACACGAAGAGGACTCTAAGACCACCTGGTCTTAACCAATTCGGTCGGTTCCGTTGTCCATTTGTTCGCTCGGCTGTGCAGCACTAAAGGCATGGGTTAGCCTTTAGCTACCGCTTCCCTATCTGCGCAGCGCTAAGATACTGCCAATCTTAGCCGCAGCCTCCCGGCCTGTTACGTTTGCACAGCTTTGGCACGGAAAAGCCTCAGCTACCGTCTCCGATACGTCCGCACAGCTTTGGCATGGCAAAGCCCTAGTCTCACCGATTTGCTCGCTTGACTTCCTATGTGCTAAGGCCTAGCAAACCTTAGCCACGGTTACCTTTCCGTTCACTTGGTCCGCAGTTCTAAGACACAGTTTAATCTTAGTCACCACGCTCGCTCGACTCTACGCGACCAAGCTGCCAACACCAGCTTCGACCACGACATGGTCCAGCAGTGCATCACTCAGTCCACGTACGACTTGCTGTATGGACTGCCGACCTCGACGACAACATGTTCTAGCATTGCAGGATCTAGCCCACGTACGACTCACTGTACGAGCTAGCAACCACATCGAGACCCCCAGTTAATCCAATGCACTGTCAAAAACCGGGATATTGATTTACCAACCTCGACCAACATCAGCTACCCGCATCGAACGTCCAGCTGCACCTCGACCTCGACCTCGACGAACATCAGCTACTCGCATCGAACGTCTAGTTGCACCTCTACGACTCGACCAACATCAGCTACCCACATCGAACGTCCAGCTGCACCTCTACGACTCGACCAAAATCAGCTACCCGCATCGAACGTCTAGCTGCACCTATCTACGACTTCGACTATACCAGCTACCGACACCAACCATCTAGCTGAAGACACAATACAACTATCACGAACTTTACATACGCTCTTGTAAATTCGACAAATAAATTCAGCTTTGTGATATTGTTATCTCGCCTTTGTTTCCTTCATTGTCTTTTGGCTGTCATTACTCGCACGCTTAATCCTATAAATCATTTGCAGAGTTAACATGCTCATCGGCTCCGCAACAACCTAACGTTGAAACCTTCCTGTTTAGTGATAAAAAAATATTTTCTCTTTGGTTTTTAAATCATAGAAGCTATTTATTTAAAATTAATTAATCGATGAATAAAATGCTAAAAATTTAATTTAAATTTCAACCTGTTCACCATTGATTTTGAAATCATTGAAAAAAAAAAATCTTCGGACATTTTATTTTATTAAAGATAATTTTAGAATGATCCAAAAATTATTTATATCGATTATCGCATTACAAAAACATGGGGGCGAAATATTTATATTGGTTTTTGAAGATATACAATATAGTGGGGGTATCTCTTGGAATGACTCGATGTGGTCAAGTAGTCTCAGCAAGAAGTCGCTCACACCAAGGCTAGATCAAAGTACCGGCATCTCAGACAGTCGCCCAAGCTTATTAAAAGCTGAGGTCACCGATAGGGTGGTTTGTCATGTGTTAGTGATCTTCCAAACAAAAAAGGAATAAATTAAAAAAACATAGAATTAAAAAAATGTTAGATTTCTTTTTTGAAACACTATAGCATAAGAATGAATGAATGCGTCTTCAATCCACCCTCTCACAAAATGCCGCCCCATAAAGTGCCACTCGGGGCCTGGGTCTGCCTTGGTCCACTACTGACAGCAAAATATCTGAAATGAAGGTTGCAAAAACTACAGACTATGACAATAATAAAAATGAATTGATTCAATTTAGTAAATGTTGAAAAAGTATATTTTTAAAAAATTATTTTCATTCCTACAAAGGAAAAAATTTAAAATATTACTTTTTAATTTTAGTCATTCTTTTTATTTTATTTACGACTTTAGATATGACCGATTTTTTAATACTTTATTTTAAAAGCATAATTAGGTAAGTATTATTACATTGATCGCCTGGTCTAACGGCCTTCTCCCAGACGCTACCCGTATATAAAGGGTAAGGTTATTGCTTGGCGCCTTTAAGGGAATGCGGAGAGGATCAAGCATTTTTTGTGACCGATCCCCACGTTAAAATGATCTCGTGTCAAACTTGGCTTGGTGGAAGGTCGGATGAATTTAATAATATGAGCTGTTTTAAGATAAACCCAACTCAGCTAGACTTTAATACAGACAGTTAATAAATAAGATACTAATTACAATTAAATAATGATCATTTAATAAACATTGAGAATTTAAAGTATAATAACTTAGGAATTGTGACGTCAATGGTGATGTAGGTTTGGTAATAGACAGATCTCCATTATCATAAAGATTTTTCCAAACAGCAGGTTCCTGACTTTCTGTAGTTTTGAGCCGCTACTGTTATTGATACTGATTTTGTTTACAAGTATTGGAGATAAATTTGATTTAAGCTTAGTTGGGGTTCAGAAATTGTTTATCATTAAAAACTATAATTAAAAGTCTTTTTTTTTTTTTATGTTTTGTCTTTAATGAATATAGAAAAAGTTCTGTTAACACTTTTATTAAGAAATATATTTCATATGAAACAAATGTCAGCTTTTTGCTCTTAATCATAAAATATAATGTTTACTCTTTCTTTACAAATTGAAGGGAAAAGGAGTGTTTGGTATTTGTGTTTTTCTTTAAATTAGAAAATCCAAGTAAGAATAGCCTTTTATTTTACCGACATCTTCCGAAAGATCGCCGAAAATTTGTAAAGACTGGAGAGGAACTTTAAAAAAGAGAAGCAATCCCATGACAGTTTAATTTTTCTTTTAATAAAGCCCTAAAGCAAATATTAAAAAATCAGTTAGGTATTCAGTTTTTTCTTTCTTTTGTTCAAGTGAATCTAAGAAAAAGTTTCGTGCATCATAATTTTTCGTTATTCAAAAATTCTTATAAATGAGAAAATCTTTTATGTACAAAAAATAAATAAAACAAGCACTTAGAATCCCAAAATATTTATATCATCCGTAGGTTGATGATATAAATATTTTGGGATTCTAAGTGCTTATTTTATTTATTTTTTGTACATAAAAGATTTTCTCATTTATAAGAATTTTTGAATAACGAAAAATTAACCCCATTAACTACCATTAACCCCGCTGTGTAGGGAGAGGCTTTTAAAATAACGGCCCACATAGACCCAACGACACACACTAAGTCGCCCTAAATTCCAGGTACATTGCTTGCCTTGACCTCATGTCATGCTGACAAAAAAATAAATAAAAAATTAATTTTTCTTTTCTTAGGATGTTGATAATATAATAATATTAATACTTTAGGATATTTGTAACTTATTTTGAGTACATTCTAATTTTTATTTACTTAATTTACTCATTGATCAAAATATTTCTCTGTAATCATAATTAATATTGCACAGAAAGAAATAATCTAACTTCGAGGACTGTGAAACATAAGCGAAACCTCCCTGGCTTTACTTTCACATCTTTAGTAAATCGGTAAGTCAAGAGAACCGACTCGTGGTGTGTTCTGCTCTCTTATTTTCTCGTATTTTCTCGCGTGACTCGGATTTCCCGCCACGAAGAGACCACGTGGGGGAAGGCAGGGGATATGTTTTCTTGTGTGTTATCACTTCCTCCCGTCTTAAGACAATTTAGCCAAATATTTTGACTTTTTTTCTGAGGATACTTGGCAAGCTGTATTCTCGGCATAATCATTGCGAGGTTCTAAGAGAAAGTTAAAGTTTTTTTATTAATTGGCTATAACCGATAGTTGCGAAAAAAAAAAAAAAACATCGCATGAAAACTTAGTTGATTTTTTCTTCCTCACCTAACCCCCTAGCTACGTAGAGGCACAAGAATAAAGGGAACCTTTTTCAAAAAAAGTGTTTATTGAATCATCATGTGGATTCAAGTACGGACATTTGACGGTAAAAAGACCGTCAAAATCGAAGGCTTATCTAAACTGACAAAAGTAGAAGAACTACGAAAAAGAATCCAGGACCCATTTGATGCCGACCCAAACCGGCAGCAACTTTTTTATCGCGGCAAACTTGTGAGTATTACACCTGGACGATGTCCTTTTATATTTTTAAATTTTTACAACTATTTCTCTTTTCCTTAGATGTCATCATTTGTATATTAATTATCTGCAGTGGTTGCTGTTTGTTAATAATGATTATTTGTTAATATCTTTGATTCCAACTTTTTTAGTCATTCTTTTTACCGCCATCGCTTTTGTTTTAGCTGACTGACTTTCTTTTTCGTCAATTTTTTTTTCTTTCTCTTCTCTCGAATGTGTTTCAATTGAGAATTATGTCATTCATTGTATGATCAGTTAATTCATTTTCGCTAACAGTAGTGTTTTTATTTCGTGTTCACTTGTTGTTGATTTTAAAAGGAAATATGGCGCGAAGTAATTATTTTCTTTTTTTTTTTTTTTTTTTTTCCATAATTTATTAAACTTTGATCAAAAGTTAACACCTCTATAATATCAACTTAATTAATAACAAGATTTTGTTACATTTTTTTAACATTCATAATTTTTAAAACAAAAGCTAAAAGAAACGATGTTTAATTTCTTAAGATATGAAAAATTCATGTGCTATTTCAACAAGTTTTTTCTAAGTGTCAAAACTTTGATTTTATTTTAAAAACAAGGAAAAAACAAATTCAGATAACATTTTTTAAAGGCATATTCTATTTTTATTGTAAATTCCCTAAAAATTATCTTATCAATGTTGTTTTTTTCCTCAATTTTGTGGTTTTTAGGCAAAACAGATGAATATAATTTGGGCAAGATCGATAACTGATCAATTGTATTGAAAGCAGTTAGAAAATGCCCTATGGTATCACAAAACTTTTTTTTTTTTTTTTTTTTCATGTTTAAAAAATTTATTTTACTAGTTGCTGAGCTTGCAGTCATTCTTTCTGCAATTTATGAAAATTGCTCTCACTCTCTAATCATGATCATCTTATTTAAAGACAAAAGTTTAATCATTAAACTTTCATTAAAACGAATAATTTCACCTATCTTTGTAAACAACGTAGGTTTTGAAAAACGGCGACAAACGAAGATCATAAACAATTCTGCACTTAAACTCGCTGATCATAAATTATTTCGTTTTATTAAATTAAGTATTTTTTAAAATCATAAACATTTTACGTTGGTTTATTCTTTTTTTATACAGTAATCATTCTGTTTTACCTTTTTCAATTTTTTTTTCAAAGAATTAAGGGAATCTGTGTAAAATGCTTAGATATGTTTATTTGGTTACATGGTTTTCGCATATTTTTTCAGCCTGATAGCAGGGAAAAAAATCTTAAGAAATTCGAAGATTTGAAGAGATACAATTGGAAAACGATATGTGAATACCCTTTAAAAAATTAGTCTTTTTTATGAATTGCTGTGGTGAGAACAAGTTGAGTAAGACGATTAAAGATTAAGTTTTTCTTTTTATTATCTCCACCTTTTTGTAATCCAAGGTAACAATTGAGTAAAATCTACGCAGAACTTCCAATATAGTTTTCAGAGTAGTATTTGTATTTCCATGGTATTTAAAGTTTTAGTCTTAACTTTCTTATTTCCTTGTAAATGTATTTTAATCGATAAAGTCTTAAGTTAATGAAGATAATTTCTATTTCTCTTTAATCTTCATATTTGTTTTAAACTAAATGAAGTTTTCCCGGTGGTCATTTTTAGCTTTGTTAAAAACTTTTTTTTACAAAGAACCTTTCTTAAATTGTTCACTGCTTTTTAGCAAGGGTAGCTGATTAAAAATTATTTTAATGGGGGGTGATTTTTAATGATATGGGACATTTTTTTTCCCCTTTTGCAAAAAGAAAAAGGTGTTGAAATTTTCTTTTAAGTGTCAAAGATTTGTAAATTATGATTATCACTTTCTCACTTTGAAATCGTTGAATTAGAGTTGAGTAAATACATGAATTCTTATTTTATATAAAAATCTCAACTAATTATTTTTCCAATTTTTAACGGAAGAAAAAGTTAAGTTAGACTCTAATAAAATTATTCAACTACTACTTGTCTATAACATTTTATTGTGTAGTTTCCTCAGTGCTTACCAATTCCAGAAAAGATCTAACCCTGTTGGTATCGCCCTCTTTTGTCTTTGTCAAAGATGGGAAAATTTGTTTTAAAAAAATTGCAAAACCAAATTAACAATTATATTTTCTGTTAACTATTTTTACAAAAATTAGATATTTTGATATTGAGATCTTGAGAAAAGGATAAAATGTTATTGCAATAACTAATCGATTGGTTCCTGTCCCAATATTGAAAAAATTAAATATTTCTCCTCTTCAGCCCTGTTTAAAAATTTTACATTTTTATGTACAAAAGTTATTAAAAATACCTGCTGAATTTTCTTTTTAGAAATGAAATGTTAATTATAGTTTACTCCGGGTATCGAATATAAACTTTCAAACAGAATCCTCAATTTTCTTTAATTTCAGAAAATTATAAAAAAATAATTTTCTGTTAGATATTTTCAAATGTCTACCAAAATTGATTTTTATTTTAAAATCTTTTTAAACAATTGTTACAAATATCATTTAAAAGATATTAAATGTTCTATCTTTAAATAATAAATTTTTAATTTTCAAGACAAATTGGTTGGCTATGAAAAATCTTAATAGTTAAATAAAGAATTTAAAAAAAAAAATATTCAAATTTAATGAAGAAAATCTTTTTTTTCCCCTTTTAAGTGGTATAATAGCGAAAAATTTATAAAAGCAAAAACTTTGTCTTAGATTAAGAGTAGCCAAAAAAGTGTATTTTATATTTCAAGACTTCATGTCTGTCTAACATAAACAGTCGCGTATATGTTTTAACTTCCCTCTCAGCTATGCTGTTTTCTCTATAATTTTGATAAATAAAATCAAAAACATTAAAATAGTCTGGTAAGGTGATTATATCGTTGTATATAATATTTATTTGTATAATCTCTGTAAATAAATTATTCAAGTAAATGCCATTAAAACACTTTAGGGGGAAAGTTCACATGCCTAATTTCATCAAGTTTGGCCTTGGAGTCTATAGATATCAAATAACCAAATATAATTGTACATAATTAGGTGGCATACAAGATGCCGCTCATAAGCTTTAAAAATTTGACAATTATTTACTCATTTCAATCCTCTAAGTTAGTTTTCTTGTGCATATAGGTAGCCTCAAAAAAGGTCTGCAGCTACAAAGTCTGTACATTTGATTTGTTAATACTGTTCAAATTTCTTGAATTGAGTGGGTAGCTATAGAAAAAGTTGTGGCGTGATCTTATTTCTAAGAATCAGATTTATAAAGCTTGAAACGTTCAATGTGCTGAAATAAATGCTAACCCTAACCCTTACCTCCCCTTATGGGAGGTAAAATTGGCTGAATAAAAAATAATTTTTTTGTTTCCATTATTTTAACTGTATTCTACTTAGTCTTTGATTACTAATTCATTTATTATTTTCCTTATCTTTTTCTGAAATTGAAGGATTTATTTATTTTAACCAAGTAGTTAGGCCTCAGCATTCTCTTTTCCTTGCATCTATAAAAATTGCTTTATATTTAGACCCTCTCTCTTCTCTAATGTCTCATAAAATAGTATAGAACTTTTTTTTCATATAAATATTAATATCAATCTTAAATTATGTATGCATTATTTTTGAATAGGCCTCATTGATAATTATTAAAGAAAAGAGATTGACCGTTGAATAATTATAGCAAGTGTTGGCTTAACTCCAAAAGGCATTTTTATTGAGATTTGTTAGATGTCAACTGATATTTTGGAAACTTTAAGACTTAGGCGGCATTTTTTTTTTTTTTTTTTTTTTGAAAATATATATATATATAACGAGCTTGAATAAGCGAAATAGATTTATGGAAATAAATACTATTTCTAAATTTTTTTTTTTTTAAACAAAATAATAAATATAGTCGCATCTGTTATTTACGTGTTGGTTTATAAGAAGTTAAAGAGGTTACTGAGCATTAAAATCACGCATACACTTTAGTGTTTATAATAAAAGTACAAAATTTAGTTCTTGATTTTTACTTATTAAATGATATAATTTAATTGTAATTTACGAAGCTCTTTGCTTCGATGTGGCACAAGGCCGATTGAATGGGGCACCCAATGAGACTCGAACTCACTCTTGCAGGTTTGCTAGTCAAGCTTGCTAACCATTACACTACCCGAGGTGCCCAAAATGATATAATTTAATTTAAAAAAATCAACCGATTTGTTGGAACTCTTCAGTTTTTAAGTTCTTAAGACCCGCCATGTTTAAATATCACATGGATTCTATAGATGAAATTTGAATTAAATGCATTTTAGAAAGTTATTGCTTTGTAATTTAGTTCTGATTATTAAAAAAAAAATCATTGTTTTGGAGAACTAAAAAAACACTGAGAAATAAGTGTACCTACCTATAATGTAAGTGGTTTTAGAGTGTAAAGAAAAACAAAAAATCGAAAGCATTGTTTTATCTATAACTCAAAACTTTAAGATACTTTTCATATTTAGAGCAAAATTTTCGATCAGTGTAACTAAAACTTTTTGGATATTTTTATTTATCTATTTAATTCAAAAAAATTTTTTCATAGAAATAAACTATTTATAGAATAAACGAATACTTTTCATTTGAGTTGATGCATGAATTTTTTCAATAAAGATATATTTAGTATTTATCTAAGACATTTTTATTACTGTAACTTAATTGGCAATTAAGAATTTTTGTCATCAAAAAAAAAAAATCTTTTGAAAAATTGTTTTAAACCACTCAAGAGTTAGGGTTACATTTTTTTATATCTTTAATTATAAACCAAACAAATAATTCTTATTATACGTGAATTTTTAAAGGGTAAAAAAAAATTGAATTAAAACTGGTGCTTTTCAAAAATTATTAAAGTTTTTTTTTTGTAACTAAGCACTAATTGTAGAAAATGAAAATTTATGGGGGGGGGGGCATGTTTTGAATTTTTCCCCAGTATAGGGTTACATATAGTTCTTAGAATAAAAGTAATTTTCAATTGAATTGATAGGCAAAATCTTTCAACAACAAAACAAAAAAATTGATTCTTAGCTTTCTTCCCCCTTTCTCCTTTTGATCTCACTTACTGGTGTTCATAAGATCCTCTTTGTGTGATTATAAAATGACTTAATATGTATGCCAAAATTGTTAAAAGGTTTGAAAATGATTTGAATAGTTTCATTACAACTTACTTTTATAGATTACTTGTGCAGTATATATACTTGATTAATATGCAATAAAATGTTTTGTTATACCCTTAAAAAAAATTTTTTTCTCGTGACAGCAATCATGATTTTTCTGTAGTTTATAACCTTAAATGTATTAAGGTTGAAATATGGATTTCTCTCTCAATCTTGAGCCTGATTTAAAACTGCAGAATATTTGACCAATTTACTTTTGATATGTACTTATATACAAAATGCAATATAATTTGAGATGTTGCTGAAAAAGTCTCAGCCTGACCAAGACACATTCATCTTACTGTTCAACATGGCATATTGTTTTGTAAATTTCTTTCTACCTTCCCTAATTTTTATATTTTAACATTCATTTTTTTTGAGCCATTGTCTTGGTTGGGCTGGTAACTTTTCACTCTCCCTCCTATATATACTTAATGAAGCATGATCTCACTTCAAAATAAAGAGAAATGTTGTTATAGTAACAAAAAGCATTACTACAGTGAAAAAAAAAGAAGCTGAGAGGTTAAGTTGGAAGGGAAAAGAAATTGAAAAGAACATAATGACACAGAAAGGAGAAGAGTGAAGTATATGAAGTTATTTTGAGGGAGGTGGGGATTAAAATCAAGAGATTAAATGTCAGTCCATATGTAAATAATTCATTTATAACATTTTATTGCACACTATATTTGTGTCCTAGATATGACACTAAATTGCATCAGGTGGTGAGGCTCCACTTGAGAATTTTGAGTAACCCTTTGTGCCATTCTGACTGTAAGTTGTAGTGTGTTAAGGATCAAATAGATCTGTTTGATACTATATTTAGAATGGTTTGAACTCCATTATTGCATTGGCTACTAAAATATTGATATTTTGATAATGAAGTGTTTATCAGTTTAAAAAGATTTTGAATAACATTTAATAGCTTGCAAATTATTAGTATTCGATAGTAGTTTTTGAAACCATATAATAGTAAAAAAAAAAAAAAAAAATAGATACTCATTAGATAAGAATAATTTAAAATATATTTTCAAATTACTATTAAATAGGAAATTACTTTAAAACATAACTGTGCAAGTTATTTGTACTTAGAATAGTTACTTAAAGCTGTAATTGTTAGGGCAGAGAGAGGTAATTATTAACTAAGAATAGTTACTTAAAACAGTATAACTGATAAAAAGAAGAAAGTTGACTTTCATTTGACATGTAAAACCAACTAACTTACAACCAAATTATATATATCTAATATATGTATGAAGAGGATTTGGCATTAAATAACCACAATGTTTGATATGCCATAAAACTCAACTAAACCAACCAACTCTCAATTGCATTTAAACAAGGTAGGTGTCAGTTTAGGGTTCTTTGTTTTAGCAACTTTAAAAACAATATGGAGGAGATCCCATATAAATTATTAAACATAAGCGATACAGCATTTGTCTATTACTAAACTTTGTTTTTGTTTGACAAAAAAAACCCCTTAAATCATTGCAAAATTTTTATTAGTAATACACTTAAAATGCTCTTAAAAATAGAATTATATTTCCAGTCCAATTGGTAACTGAATGATAATTTTATGGCATGTGTTTAGTGCTAATGTCATTTCTTAATCCTTTAAATTTTCTGCTTTTCACTCAAGCATTAACATTATCATAGGCCCCTAATGGGGTTTATGGGTTAAGAATTAAAAAGCACTAAATGTTTTGGCTTGTTACTTAAGCTTTTGGTTGAGATATTAATTTTTACCTTGATTACAGTTCCCCCCTCCACATACTCTTGCATTTCAGCTACTAACCCTGGGGTGTGAGGGCAAAGACTAAAAATCTCAATGTCAACTTGCCTTGTACTTCAAAGAGGGACGTATGTAGCAAAAACATTTCTTTCTACTGCACACCCTCTGCCCAGGGTGTGAGGCATTTTCTTTGATTGCAAACAATGGATCAGTTTTTTTGTTTTTTTTATAATAGTTAATATAAACATTTTATGTCATGTATATCACATTTGCATTGATGGTTAAAGCAATGAGGGCAGTATGTAAAGTTTAAAGGTTCTATACAAATTTTACTACTAGAGAAGACAAATAGATAGTCAAAAATAGGATAAGACTAGTAAAATTAAAATAGTCAAAAATAGGATAAGACTAGTAAAATTAAAATAGTCAAAAATAAGATAAGACTAGTTATACTAAAATATGTGAAAGTGGATACACACCTAAAATACTGTACATTTCCACCATTTCGAGAGTTAAATGTTATGTTTATACTTGAAGTTTTACACAATTTACCTTAATTCAAAGTATTGTGGTTACTAATTAATATTCTAAAGAATTTAATGCTCTGGGTCTAAGGTCAGATCACCAACTGATTACTTCCAACTATTTCTTAATACTTGCCCTGTCAGTGGGGCTTAGAATACATTGACTATATTCTCTTCTGAAGGGGAACACACTTTTCCAAAGGGTCATTCCATGTCAATTCACCACGGCATTACATCCACCATCACCAAATTACTTGAAATTTGCCATAAATGTTCCCCTTCATGAGTTAGTAATGTGTGCCAAATTATTTTATTCTAGACTTTACAGTTCCAGTTTTAAAGGGGGGGGGATATAATTTTCCTATTTTGCCTCAAAATTAAGGCCATGCAACATTGCCAAATCTCAGGGTTTTTTTTTTTTTTAATTTAAGAAAAATACTACCATACCTTCAATATTTCTGAAATTTGGTATGTAGGGCAAATAAAAAGTGTAGAATCCAAATATTTTACTATTCTAAGCCTACACCTAATAGAAAATCTTATTTTACTCACCCAAATACATGACCCCAAAATCAACAACTTTTCACCTATGTAGCTTACGGTCAGTCTATCAAAAATATGTCCTCTTCAATTTTCATAATATTTTTTGCCTAACATCTATAATGCCTGTTCAAGTTCACCAAAAGATTTTGTGACAGTTTGAGTTTTTTCCTATATATGTGCAGGATTTTCAAGAAAGACTGATTAAAGACAATCATCCTAATGCTCCATGGCCTGTTGATATTGTGCTAAGTAACTTCTTAATAAAAACAATCTTACTGAATAGTTTTTATCAATTTAAAAAAAAATAATTTAAATATATTTTACAGATATTACTTTCTGCACAGATTGTCTTTTAATGTATGATAATCAACAGTGCATAGAAAATTTGTATATGGCATGTAACAAATAAAGTTAAAAGAAATTCTTTCTGTTTGTGTTTCTTTTAATTTTATTTTGGTAAATTTTCATGAAACAAAAAAAAAAAAAAAAATTTTTTTTTTTTTTTTTTTTTTTCCCAATTCTCAAAAAATCATTCGATAAATGTAAATCTTTAAAGTGTGACGTGGTATGCTACCGAGAGAGGGAAAGGGAGGTCGATTCCTCTACCCTTCTGTGTTTGAATCAACAGTCACTAAGACTGACTGCTAAAACGGTCGGAGAGTGAAGGTCAAAACTACCCGCACTCCATGACCTGTAATCTCTTGGACAAAGAAAGAAATCCAGGTCGCTCTAGTATCATAACCGGATGGAATGGTGGAAGAAGGAAAAGGTCAAATGATTGGCCCATAGACCAAACGCCATCTTTTGTGTTAGAGGAAATTTGGAAAAAGTTTAGTTCTGGACAGACATTGGCAAGAGATAGACGCCAATTTTGCCAACTCCGGGGGAAAGTCTCCCGTAAAAAGAATAGAACAGAATCTTTGGACAGAAGTCAGCAGAAAGGTGCTGGTTCAGCAGATTCTGGGGTTGTCACTCGCCCATAAAAGAAAGGAACCTGAAAATTAAGCCTTGTCAAAGATAAGTACAACTTGAACTGTTTTTCTTTCTATCCTTCCTAAATATTGGAATTATATGTATTCAAAAAAGAATCTGAAAGGATTCTATTTCATCAACAGTAAATTAGTGAATGAACTTTGTTACATGCTTCAGCCTGGCGACTTGAGCATTTTCTCAAGTGAAAGAAAGAAAGAAGAAAAGGACTGTTGAGACATTTATGGTTGATACTGCCTGCTGGCTTAATATAGCCAGTATTTTAAAGAGAAAAGAAAAAGGAACTGTTTCTTAAATCTTATTTGTTTGATCGTTGCCTATTAAAACTTTGTTATATTTTAATTGCACCCTTGTGTTGAAATCTTTTGGTTGTGTTATTTATCTGTCGACTCGCCTTCTTTTGCACGTATCTGTTTCAGCTTCATATCGCTTTCATTAATTCATGCTAAATGTCTTATTTGCCTTAAAACATTACATGGGAATTCTAGAAATTTGACTACAGTTAATATTTTCTAACCTTGAAGTCCATGTTTTCCGTTATCTGAGGGGGTATGAAAACAAAGGACTTGGTGGGGTATGTGAAAGTGAATTTGGAACCCCCCTTGCCAGCGTCGGAGATCAGTCTGACCCCAAATTAACCCCCACATTATTTGCCAGTTTACCACATGCCCGAAATAGGAGTCTTGACTAGGACTTAATTTTGCGGAGGGTCAAGTGCCAAACTGCCCTCGATGTCACATGCACATAAAATAAACTCTCATACTGGGATAATTATTTATGCAGTGTCACAAAAGCATAATATTTGTAGTTGGCACTTAACATATTTATATGATTAAAGGAAATACTTTCATTACTTTTTAGAATTTTTTATTTTTTTTAGATAATTTTTCAAAATTATTTTCAAAAAATAAAAAATATGATTTTGTTTCAATCAGAAAATTGTAATAAAAATGGATATACAAAGTCTTTAAAAGATTACATTTAAACTACATTATGCATTAAATTTTGTTAAACATGGCCTTTAGCAGGGTAATCTATAGTGCTTAGAATATTTGATTATATTTATCAAGTTGAAAGAAATGCTTTCATTACTATTTGTGATCTACTTAATAATTCTTGTTTTGAACTTTTTTTTTTTTTTGCAAATTTAAAACAATTAATTTATGGAACAAAAATGATTGATTAAAACAATTCCTTAAAACTGTATCAAAGTGTTTTTCCATTTTTATCTAGTCCCTTAACTGTGTTTGACAAATTTTGGTAGAGGTATGATCTATGGTACCTAGGCCATAAATGTGATAAAGATGAAATCGGGTCAAATTGGGAATTTTGAATGATCCTCCTTTGACCAAAGCTGGTACCAGTCTGTCTGGTCCTGAAACATGTGTCACTTGGTATCCAGTATCCAAGGAGAAAGGTGGTATTTTTCTAATTGCTTAAATTTTTTATTTGCACACTGTATTTGAACCAAGACATGTATCGGATGAGGAAATGAAAGAACTTGATACAAGTATTTCTGCAGAAATAAGAAAAATATCAATGAATGTTTCTCTGCTATTGGAATTTCTCCACTGAAAACAAAAGTCTTCATTACTCTGGAAAAGCTACTTTAGGCAAGAGAAAAAATTTTTCTGCAATGCAATGTGTAAAGACCAAAGTATCCAAGTCATTGAATGTTGACTGAGCTGTGGAATGGTGAGGCTTTAAAAATCAAAAGGGAGATTTTAGATAAAGTTAAGTGCTTTGATAAAATGATAGAACTTCTTGTAGCAAAAGTGAAGACAATGGAATCAACTAAAATCAAAATTCAGATCTTGACATTTCCTACAAGCTGGTCACGCAAAAAGTCATGGATGTGTTTGGTGTTTTAGATCATACTGTATGCAAGGCTTGCAAATTGTATTTGGAAAAAGGTATTTTAGCTATGTCAGAACCAAAAAGAGGCAAGTCTTTGCCTGCTGATATTGCACAGTTAGTGGAAGCATTTCATCAAGATGATGAATATACTAGACTGATGCCTGGCAGGAAATAATACCTTAGCTTTAAATGTAATATTCATCAGCAGAAAAGACTCTTCTTGTGCAATCTAAATAAGCTCTTCAGAGCATTCAAGGAACAGAACCCAACAGTATCTTTGGGATTTTCAAAATTTTGTAGTCTAAGGCTGAAATGGTGTGTCCTTTCTGGTAGTGCAGGTACACATGTATGTGTATGCACTATCCACCAAAATATGAAATTATTACTGGAACCACTGAATGTATCATATAAAGATCTCTGGAAATATATTGTCTGTAATACCAGTAGCAGAGAGTATGATTCATAGGTGCCCAAATTGTCCTAAATCATCTGGGCAGCTTGAAGAATTTCTTTGACACCATGAAAGGATATATTGATAATGCTGAATCAATAGAGTTCTCCCAATGGACAACAACTGACCGATCAACTTTGACAACACAAAAAGAATCCTGTCAACCTTACATTGATTTAGTTGTTTTTCAACTGAATAAATTAGCACCTTCTTACTTGGCTAAATCACAAGCAAGATACTTAAAGAAAAGAAGATATTAGTGATAGTGAAATTTTGTTCCTGGGAGATTTTGCCAAGAACTACAAATTTATGTAACATACTCGTATGCAGATGCATGCAGAAACATATTCCACACAATAAAGATGAGCACAGTTCTTTAGAAAAATATACCTCTCACTTTATTTGAAAGGGTTCAAAAGGGTTACGAAAGGTGTTATCTGTGAGAGGTGAGTTGGAGACAGAACAGAACTGCAGCATATTGACCCCCACTCTTCTGGCCATAGCAGCATTCCTTTCCCGTTCTCCTGGGCTGCTCAACCGGTGGCCTGGAGGCCCAGCCTCTGCTGGGACATGGTTCTCATTCCAGCATCTTCTCTCCAACTGATCTGAACTTCCTGTCGCTGGGGTTATATAATAATTTGACGCCCACCTACTTCTTGCAAGCTTCACATTTGTACTCAATTCAACCTGTCGACAGTCAAGGTTGTCCCCTGATATCTTCGACCGGATGCACCTGTTATTTACACAAGTGCATTTCTCATCTGACAGCCCAGCCGGGTCGGGGGTCAATATGTTACATTTATAGTTCAAGATGATGAAATCCAGAGTTATCATTGGAATACTTCACAATGTACTTTACATCCAGTGGTAAACTTGAAAATGCAATGCAAAGTGAATGTTTCTGCATTATGTCGAGTGACAACTCACATGATGTAGCATTTGTTTATATGGTACAGAAAAAAATTGAGGAAATCAAAGCTACCTTGCCAAACATAAAAAATATTGAGTATTTTACTGATGGTTGTGCAGTGTAATACAAGAATTATAAGAACTTTACCAATTTGTGCAACCAAATTTGGGCTCAATGCAAAATTGAATTTCTTTGCAACAAGTCATGGTAAACAACTGTGTGATGGCATAGGTGGGACAGGGAAAAGGATAGTGTCAAAAGAAAGTCTCCTAAGACCAACTACCAAACAAATCCTTTCCTTTAAATCTAAGTTTGAATATTGTAAATCTGCAATTGAAGGGATCAAATTCATTCTGGTTGAAAAGGAAGAAATTGAGGAAGTGAGGAGTCTCACCTTGAGAATCGAAAATACATCCACAGTCCTAGGAACAAGAAGTTTTCATCAATTTTTTCTACTTGTCAGAGATAAAATAGCTGTAAAACAATGTAGCAAAGATGACTATGAACTAATATATGACTTTTCTATTTAAGCTGAAGAAAAACCAGTAAATTTTTTTTCCAGGATATGTTTGTTGCAAGTGTGACAATAAAATTTGGATTGGCATAGTCCTGGAAATTGATATGGAGATTAAGGACTTGCTGATTAAGTTCAAGCACCCAGCTCTTCCATCGCATTCATTTTGCTGCAAAGAAGATTTTAAGAATATTTTGTACCATTAATGAATGTTCTGTGCACTGTTGATGTTCCTACAAAAGCAAATGGTAGTTTATCATTTGTCCAAGATGGATAAATTATCTTTGCAAAAAATTATATCCAAAACAATTTAGCCTATATGCACAACAAAATTTAGTGCATAGGGTAGTTTAAAATGTAATCTTTTAAAGACACTTTGTATATCCATTTTTATTATGATTTTCTTCTGAATAAACCAAAATTCAAATATTTGTTTCATGAAAATAATTTTTAAAAATTATTTAAAAAAAATAAAAATATAAATTTAAAAGTAATGAAAGTATTTTAAAACTAGAGGCTTTTCGAGAACTTGGCCCATAGCCTATATATAGTTGAACTATATATAGGCTATGGGCCAAGTTCTCAAAAAGCCTCTAGTTTTTAAATTCTGTTGGCTATGAAAGTGGAGTCAATTTTTACGTATTGATTTTGATAAAATCAGAAGAAAGTGTTTAGTTTTGGTTCACACGTAAGTTATTGCTTCATTAATTAATTTTTTAAGTTTTAATTCACTAAATTACGCATTAAAAATGCGTAGCTCTACAAGAAAAGATTACTGCTTTTTATCTGGCATTGATAATCAACCAATCAGAATCGTGTTTATGAAATAAACAAACAAAATAATAACCTTCAGTGCAGACGACAGCATTATCGTAAACAGTGAAAAAAAAAAAGTATTGTTTTATGTGTATATCCCCCTCGAAAAAGTACAAAAAATTGCATTTTCAGTGAAAACATCGACCAGTTTTTCGAATATGTCGATAAATGGAAGAATTTTGAAGATCCACAAGCATTAGTTGCGAAAAATTATCTTTGAACCATAGGTTCAATCGGACCAATCATTTTACCCCTCCCCATATTTAACACAATGAAACTTTAATAAAGGTTAATGTTATCGTCAAAATTTTGGGACCATTCAAAAGAAACATTTAAAAAAAAAACTCATGATTTTTTTTTTTTTTTTTTTTTTTTTTTTTTTTAAATTTTATTTCAGCCTACGGATATAATGAAAATTATGAATGAAAATAGTGTTTACATTTTCGCACTGTTAAATCAATTGAATTTTAACATAGTCACATAAAAGTTATGAATATAGACTTTTTAAAAATTCTGTGAAAAATCAATTAAGTGTCAAATTTTCACAAAAATTTCAATACTGATTCACCTTGAGATGAATTTATCTCTTGAAGTAGGTTTTTTTCCTAAAATATATTAAGGGAAATATTTTATTTTGTCAAAGTAAAAAAAAAATTGCAAAAAGTTGTGCGCGTGCGTTGTTTTTGGAGGTCCCTATTGAACAACTTCCGAACAAATTGACAATGGGCCCAGAACCCAAACAAGCCCTAGATTTTTGATTTTTGTCAGCTACTATCTGTAATTTGGCTCAAATATAAAGGTGGCAAATGGAAGCCTATACACTGAAGAAAGATATACTGTTTTTACCTTGAATGAAGGATGATTTAAACTTACTTTAAACAACATCATGGCAGCTAACTTAAACCCCACTAGCATTAATACCAAGAGGCATAGACATAAATTAGTTCATAGTAAAATGTTACATCATGTGGTGTAAGATATATTAAACTTAGTATCCATGATTTTCCTCAAAATTTAGAAAGTTTGGGGAAGTGCATTTTAGAATGTTATTTTTAGATACATATATAGTTTATTACCAAAACAAATGCATACATTCTTATCATTTTTTTTAATATTTGTCATGTAGGTACACTTACATCCTATCTATAAAACAAATTACAACAGTTTATTATTGCATTTTTGTAATTGGGGAAGAATCCCAGCATTTTACAGGGTATGATTTTCATCATCACTTCAAAAGTATTTCAGCCAATTTTTTTCAGCGATTCTATTCCTCAATTTATTGATAAAAACACATTTTAAATAAAATTTCTTACAAAAAATAAAACAAACATACATATATGTACAAAAGATCTGTTTATTAAAAAGCCAGAGCATTCACCTCGGAATCGAAAGGTTCTGGGTTTGATACAAGTCCTCACCAATTGAGTGCATGAGAAGCACAGCTTGAGTAATCTGATCTGTACAGTAAAACATCTGGAAGCTGATAGTAGGTGTGGTGCTCCACCTCAACTGAACAATCTCTCTGATTTAGCACAATCGAAAAGGGAATAGATTTCCTTGATGTTCAGCTGACAATACGCCACTCTGTTTTGCCCAGTTTGCAATTTGTTTCAAGATCTCAAGAAAGAGGTTGAGAAATGTTCTCTCTCCAGATAGCTTGTTGATATTAAGTTCATGTAGCAATGCCATGCCATCAACTACATATATGCCACCTATGATTGGAGTCTTGAGCAGGGATTTTTCAGGTAGACTTTGAAGTGCATGGATCAATTTAGCCTTGTTGGTCTTAACTAGGAATCCTTGAAAATCTGCTAGTGGCAATGGACTCAAAGAATAGGACAGTAGCTCCTGTAAATTGATTTTTCAGTATCGACCCATAACAATCAATCTAGCTAGGAGGTTCCTCTCAGCTGTCAATGTGATGTCCTTTCCATGAACATTATGTCTGAATATCTTAGACATGCTAGTGAATGTTTTGAGATTTAGTTTTTTCATGGTAGCAAAGAAGTCCACTGTTCCTGTTTGTAGACACTGTTCACAAAACTTTGTGAACTCTAATTCCCCTCTGGCATTTGCAGACTGAAGATCAGTTTGAACATTCTGAGTTGTAACAACTCCTGATGTGATATGGATCAGCTCATCTAGTTCATAGTCAAATGGGTTTACCATGCTATTCACTGTGACAACAATCTGCACGTCAGTCTTATCCTGTTTCATGCGACTCTGTCGGAGATCTGATTGAGTTCCACTATGTTCTCCTTTACCAGCCATGGCTTCACATTCACAGGTGATTTAATTTGACTGCATCTGTGGTTGAGCAGCAAACAAGGGGTTCTTTACTTCGTGCTTGTGATAATTTGGACACAACTGTTTTTTCTCTTTGGCAAAGAATACATACACGAAGTAAAACATATTTTGATCTAGCTGATACTGATGGTTGCTCAAAACTGGAGCGAAGACCCCAGCTCTTTTTAGATGGTAGTTCGTCTTCTTCAGCGGTGTCTTCTCTGTTATTGCCCTGAGGTACTGACACTGAAAATTTCAAAAAGTGATAATTATAGAGGATTTTCACAGTGTGAAACAACAGCATTTTATTTGTCTAAGTTTGAATTTGTGGTGGTAAACTTTATGCTGAGAGAAAAATGATGGAAATGGCAAGTTATAACCCACTTAATTTAATTGATGAAAGAGAATTTTGTTGATCTTATCGTGCTCCCCTGAGACAACCCTTGTCTGTGACAGTGCCCTCTTATCTATCCCCTTCATGTATAGTTTATGGTAATCTTTGACCTCACTGTTTTTTGTTTTTTTTTATTTTACAAATATAGGGTCGAAGTCTACCATATATATTCATCAAATTAAAAATTAGATAATTTGCTTATTGCCATATTCTTTTGAATTCACCAGTTATAACGGCAAATGTTTATGGTACTCTAGTACCATAATGAGTGATATATAAAAAATATTGAAATAAGCAAATTAGCTACTTTTTTAATTTGGTGAAAAAAATTATATATAGCTATACATGGGGAGGGGGAAAATAAAGAATAAATATTTACCTTTTCGTTTGAGATGAGAGATCTGTCGGTAACATGCAGTAACATATTTGTATTTTTAAAAAAAAAATTTCCAAGTTTGGTTTAACAGCTTTTGCTTTCACCTAATAAATTCAAATTACCCAAGAAAGTTTTGAAATGTTTAATTTTTCTAAAATTATTAAACTAGTGATTAACTACTAAAAGCGAATATTAGCGTTTTTAAAGTTTCAAATAATCTTATCTACATAGCCGTGACAAAAACACCGTACCCTAAAGAGGGCCGGTCTTTGAAATTATTACCCATTACAAATAGCAACTAAAGATTTAAACTTATCTTTTTTTTTTTTTTCCCCTTGATTTTAGGACACAAACAATTTTCTGTGAATCTGTAAACCTCACATAACAGATTTTATGATATCCACCATCTGATGGTATTATTTGGTCAGAAGATGTTTCAAGATAACTTTTCGCAACCAATGCTTGTGAACCTTCTGAATTCTTCCATTTATTGATATATTCGAAAAACTGGTTCATGTTTTCACCGAAAAATCATTTTAGTGCTTTTTCGAGGGGGATATACACATAAAACAATACTTTTTTTTCACTGTTTATGATAACACTGTCGTCAGCACTGAAGGTTACTATTTTGTTTGTTTATTTCATAAACGCGATTCTGATTGGTTGATTATCAATGCCAGATAAAAAGCAGTAATCTTATTGGCTAATCTTTTCTTGTAGAGCTACGCATTTTTAATGCGTAATTTAGTGAATTAAAACTTAAAAAATTAATTAATGAAGCAATAACTTGCGTGTGAACCAAAACTAAACACTTTCTGATTTTATCTAAATCAATACGTAAAAATTATCGACACAATTGAATGTTTCAGGGCTTGAGAAGCCTGCCTAATATGTTTAGTGCCAACTACAAATATAATGTTTTAAAGATTCACATTTATCTGATGACTTTTTTGAGAATGAAAAAAAGATCAAATGTTTTTTTTTTTTTTTTTTTTTTTTTTGTTTCATGAAAATAATTTAATAAAATAAAATTAAAAGAAACACAAATAGAATTTCTTTTAACTTTATTTGATACATGCTATATACAAATTTTCTATGCACTGTTGATTATCATACATGAGGCAATGTTTACTGCTTTTTAAAGACAATCTATCTGTGTAAAAAGAAATATCTGTAAAATATATTTAAATTATTTTTTTAAATTGATAAAAACTATTCAATAAGATTGTTTTTATTAAGAAGTTACTTAGCACAATATCAACAGGCCATGGAGCATTAGGACGATTGCTTTTAATTATAATCTTTCTTGAAAATCCTGCACATACATAGGAAAAAATTCAAACCGTCACAAAATCTTTTGGTGAATTTGAACAGGCATTATAGATGTTAGGCAAAATATATTATGAAAATTGAAGCGGACATATTTTCGATAGACTGACCGTAAGCTACATAATTGAAAAGTTGTTGATTTTGGGGTCATGTATTTGGGTGAGTAAAATAAAATTTTCTGTCAAGTGTAGGCTTAGAATAGTAAAATATTTGGATTCTACACTTCCTATTTGCCCTACGAAACAAAAAAAAAAGAACACTGAGATTTGGCGACGTTGCATGGCCTTAATTTTGAGGCAAAATAGGAAAATTATAAAAAAAAACAAAAAAAAAACACTTTAAGATAGGAACTGTAAAGTCTAGAATAAAATAATTTAGCACACATTCCTAACTCCTGAAAGGGAACATTTATGCCAAATTTCAAGTATTTTGGTGTCAGTGGGTGCAGATTTCAACTTTTGTTTTGGCATAGAATGACTCCAAAGAGGATTGACAAGTACTACCTCCAAAGGGGGAAGGATAGAAGAATGGGTTTCAGCAGTGCTTTGTGCAGAGTTTGAGATTGACAGTGTCCTGTTTTCCTGGGAAAAATAGAATATTGCTAGCCTGTCATCTCTACAATGAGATATGACAGGCTTTCCCATTTAGCAATGATTTCCATTGAAAATGAATGTGCTCTATCGTGATATAGTAGTGGATACATTTGCTCAGGTTTTTAAAAAAAATTGCTATGTTAAATTCTCTATTTTTCAGCCATAATGTTGAATGCATTACCAATCTGCAAATAAGGAGACCTTGACATTTTCTGCAATTTTACTGGGGTTTTTTTTTTTTTTGTAAATATTGTCAATCCCCTAAGACATAGAAGGTAGCCACAAGTCCAGTTATCTTTCTGAGTGTCTTTATAGAAAGTTTTTGACTGGAAAAACTGAGTTTTGTGAGCTAAGATGGAGTTTCACTTGTCACTGAAGAGGCAATCCTCATAGGTATTTCTAAGGAATAACACACGGGTTGGTCTATGCCACTAAAACTATCCGAGAGTAGCAGATATTAGTTCAAAGACAGCAATGAAAAGCTAGTTTGTCTTATATGAATAGGAACTTAACATTTTTTTATAAAGAAAGTGTAAGGGATGTATTAATTTTTGTGTCAACATTTTATTAAGAAAAAATCTCATGTTGACGTTAAAAATTACTGTAGAAAATTTGATTAATTTAAGATGGAAATTATCAATTATGGCATCTCTAATTTGTATTTAGACATATTGTATTTATTTTCAATTTTTCCAGTGAATTGTTCATGTACATAAGATGGTATAATTATTGTACAGGGTGGAACGATAAAATTGTCGCCCTAGAAAAGACATGATTCCATTTCCATTTAATGAAAACCAGTTTTCTTTTTCTGTTGCAGACCATCTACTAGTTGGCCAGTTGTGTACAAATCCCAAGAGGAGCCTTATGTCTGAAAGTAACACAATGTTCATCGAGTGAGATCGGAGATGCGTCGCTGTACAACTCATGCTCTCTGCCAATCCAAGTTATGACAACAGGACCATTGCTAGTACCCTCAAAATGCAAATCTGGATTGCCATGAATAACAGGGACGTCCCCGGGATGATGAAAACAAAGTTTCCGGCTACAGTTATGGTCTTTGGTGTGGTTTCAAGTGAGGGCCACATCATGCCACCTCACATCTTCGAAGTTGGCTTGAAAGTCAACACCAAAGTGTACCTGGATGTGCTGAAGAGTGTGGTGATCCCCTGGTGCAATCAGGTGGCCGGTGGTAGACCCTGTGTGTGTCAGCAGGACCCGGCATCGGCCCGCAAGTCCAAAGAGACCCAGGCTTGGCTTCAGAAGGAGTGCTACGACTTTGTATCCTTCTCTCACTGGCCCCACCTCCTCCCCTGACCTGAACCTGCTGGACTACTTCGTTTGGTCATACGTCGAGAACATCACCAACATGACCTCCCTCAACACCAAAGCCAGCCTGATTGCCACCATCCTCCAAGTATTCGCCGAGCTCCCACTGGCGCTTGTGGATAAGGCATGCTCCCAGTTCTGGATCTGTATCGAGGCGGTGATTGAGGCTGAAGGCAGCTACATTGAATAGATGTCAGCTCTACAACGTAATCAAGTTATCTGAATTGATTTTTTTGAATAAAAGTTTTAAAGTAAAGCTGTAGTGTTGTTTTCTTTAGGATGACAATTTCATCGTTCCACCCTGTACATAATCAGGTTATGATAAAATTTGTATTTTGTAGTAACGCTACTTTATCATGGATTCAGTGGAGGATGAGATCAGCCTAGGTATGACACTAAACTCCATCTGGTTGTGAGGCTCCAGTTCTGGAGCTCAGGGGAGTGTGGGGTACCTCTTCATTGCCATTGCTCCCAGGTCCACTCTGACCTGAAGTTGTATCTGTTAGGGGTCAGATAGATGTTGAAAATTATTTGTATTAGATAGGAATACTTGATATATAATTATATGCAAAAAAACCCTCTTTAACTGCACAAAAAATGTAAATATAAGCATATAATGTATGCAATCCCCTAACCTCTTGGCATAAAATAACCTTAGATATTTTGACATATTGTTAAAATTAATCATCTCTATACTTTGCATTTTTTTGTTTTTGATTCTACCTCCCCATTACCTTGTATTTATTACTTTGTAGTAACACCTATTATTTGGCAGTGTTTTTTTTTCTTGTTTTGTGGATGATATGAATTAACATTAAAACTACAATAAAATTGACAAAGTATGACAACTCGTTTTTCAGTTTGGGGTACAAAATAGTTTCTGCTTTGAGCCATGAATGTAAGTCTTTGGATCCTTTGAGATTTTGACTGCAGGGAATGTTTTCTTGGTATCTTAGGATTATCTGATGGGCTTTTTTATTTATGTTTTTTAAGCCTACTTTTAAAATGTCTATTCTGGATAAAAATCTAATGTTTTATCCAACAAAGGTAAATGACAGTTAAACTCATTAGCTTGGTTGTTATCAATTTTTTCAGGAGAAAGTAAAAACTTGGATGGATATCAATTTCAGTTCTTTTCTTGACACTGACTCCATCCTTACACACTTATAAAGATGCCCGAATGGAGACAAGTTGACTTGGAGCATGAAGGTGAAGTTCGAAGTATTGCTCTCATCATCCAGGTGTTAGCAGCAACAAAAGATGGAGAAATTTAAAACGGACAAGAACAAAAGACTGTCTTCTCCACCTTGGGTAATGGGTGAAATAATCAGCAACAAACAAGGTTAACAAAAAAAATTCTTAAATAGATGAATAAATATGGTACAACTATTCAAAGATCTGTTTTTTAAGTTGATATTAAATCTGAATGGTCCTTGCTTGATTCTGCTATTTTTGAATTTTACTTCTTGGGCTACTATTGAGATGAAAATGAATTTATTATTAATACATTTATGATATCATTACATTTTAAAGGTTTATAAAGATAGCTGGCATATTCTATTATCCTGTTGTTTTTTTTTTGTCTTTTTTTATTAGATATAATTTATTTTAAAATAGTGTAATATTAGAATGTATAGCTTGAAATTTAAATCAGTGGGTTTTTATATATATATATATATATATATATAGTATGGTTGTCACTATCTGACTTGGTGGTTGTGGCAGACCAAATGCGGTATAATTTGGAGAGTGCTTAATATCTGTGATTGAGCTATTATACAATGATAAATAAATAAATAAATAAAATATATATATATATATATATATATATATATATATATATATTCTTTTTTTATATATATATATATATATATTCTTTTTTTATATATATATATATATATATATATATATATTAAGCATCCATGCTATACAAAAAATATGTATTTATTTATATACGCACATAAGTTGACAAGTCCTTCAGCTTCGTACCTTCAATAATTCAAATGTGGCTACTTTGTTCTCTGGAAACTTATGATTCTCTCTCTATCTCCACTCTTAAGTGCAGCAATATTTAAAAGAGTCTTCTGAAACTGATCTCTTGGTAGTTTGAATAAGAGAGGTTGTCCAAGTTACTCTGCTTTCCCTCACTAGAGAGTATATATCTTCGAGTAAAAAAAAAAAAACAAAACAAAAAAACAGCCAAGGGTAGTTGTAATTAGGAACCATTCTGGCGCATATTTCCTGATAGTCATTGTGACTAGAGCTTGGCTGCTATTCCCCCTTTTTCTTCATTTCTCCCCATCACATTCTAGTCACTCATTTTTCTCATCACTCTTCCAGTCTGTTACTTTCTCTCTCTCCTCTTATCCTGAAAATGATACCAGGCTTTTACCTTTTGAGTACATCTACTTTTTTCTCTTCCTGTGTGTATTTTCCACTTTTGGTTTAGTTTCTTTGTTTAATGGCATATCCACCTTGGTGAGTTATTTAATGCCAAAACCACCCCTGTAAAGTGTTAAAATACTCTAACTTAAAGGATAAAGCAATTCCGAGTAAAAAGTCCTAGTTAATAATTGAGGTTTTCATTCACTCTCATTCTGATCATTATAATTTATTCTCAAGAGAAAAGCTATAAAATGTTTATGCAATAATTCAACTTGTTTATTAGCAAATGTAATATGAGCAGTAATGAATACAACATGAAGCTTAATGGCTTCGTAATCCTCCCTTTGACCTAAACCAAGTTAAGTACAAAGCCCAATTTATGGGACCGCTCTGTCAGCTGGGACTGGAGAATACACTGACTGCACCTCTGCAGAGGGGTAAAACCTTCCCAATGAGGCTACCTGTTGGCTGTGGGTGGCAACCCGTAATGCTTGAAGATGGGATCCTGGTGGCTGAGCAGTCCATGACCTGGTAACTAAAGAGATCATGCAACTTGCAACACTCCACTTTGGCCCTTACTGGGCTAGACGGGTGGTCGGAGAGGCCCGATCTGATCAATCGGCTGGTCATGTCAGCCCTCTTTCAGATTTAAAAAAAAATCTGAATTAGAGGGCAATGGCTGTAGGGTCAATCATGCTGAGGAAAGAACTATTCTCCTTTTTGTCCCTGGGTAAGTAATTATCTTTGGAATGAAAACCCAGAGACAAAATTAAAACTGTCTACCATCAGTATGAGTATCCTGGCTATGTAGCCCTGATGTTACTAGGTGAACGGGTTTCTCCCTAGGCACATCCTCATGTGGGGTGGGGAGCATAGCCAATGAAACTTATTTATGGAGCTCGATAATACAACCCAAGCAACAAAACAAAAAACCTCAAATGACCTTACATAGTCGGACAACTCTGAAGAAAGAATACAGCCTGAACCTCCGTTCCCAAAATTCATCATATTGGAATCGCTTGAAGATACCCCACAAACAAAACTCTCCATTCCTCATACAGAAAATATCTATAAATATCAGTCCAAAATCAGTTAAAAACTTATGAAATGATAATGATTGAAACTGAAAATAAAAACAAACTTTTTACTAAATATGAAAACATTTCACACCTTAAAAATTAAAACATACCCCATAAAACCCTCAACTTCTATAAAGGAGTTATAAGAAATAGAGAACTCTCGCAGTGTTCAAGGGAAGAAATATTAGCCGAACTAAAAAAACCAAGGTGTAACTGATATAAAAAAAATTACCATCAAAAAAGAAAACCAAATAATACCTACAACTCCAAAAGAAATAAAAATCGGCTACATTAATGGAAAAATTGAACAATATATCCCAAATCCACTCCAATCTTTTAAATGCCAAAAATTTGGCCATTATGGAAGTGTATGCAATGGACATACTATATGCGGTAAATGTGGAGAGAGAATCAAACCATACCACCATCAATTGCAATCTCAACAACAGATGTGCCAACTGTGAAGACCATCTATCTTATACCAGATCATGCCCAGCCTGGAAAAAAGAAAAAGAAATCTTAACCATAAAACATACCAGAAACATTCCCTATCCAGAAGCCCGGAAAATAGTTGAAGGCTACATAAAAAACAAAACTTATTCCCAAAACAAAGTAAAAAAAGAAAACTACCAAGAACTAATCTCCAAACTACTCCAACTAGGACCTCGAGACTGGCCAAAATTCATCCAAGAAATAAAACCCATACTCTTAAAACTCTCCTCCAACAGTACAAACCCTAAACCTATGACTGAACTTAAACTGGAAAAAAACATCAAAATACATTGAAACAAATCCCTCTAAGCAACCTCCAAGAGAAGAAATAAGAATCATCTCTCCACACACCCTAATAAGAACCAACCAAACCCCAAAAACCTGAGTAAAGAATTTACTTCAAGTTGTCCAAATACACAGAATAGAACCATATCACTCACTGAAAATAGAACAAAACCAAATGGAAAGCAAGACCATAACCAAACCTTTAAATAAAACCTACCTATAGAAAATGCAAACCAAAAAGAAGCAAATCAAGTCAATGATCTACCTCCAAAAACAGAACTAAAAGCAAAATAAAATCATCCCCAGGAAAAATGAAACAAACGGAAAATTACAAGAATATAACCTAAAGTCCCCCCTCCCCCTAGGATGGAGACCCAAGACACTATACCCACCAACCACAACCAGTCCACAAACCAAACATGACTCACAAAACATCTCCCCTACAAGGAATTACAATGGGACCAAAACAAACATACAAAACAAATAAAATCATACAGTGAAACAGTAAGTACCAAAGTTCAAGGCCCCCTCCACCAGCAAAAATCATAACACAAATGAACGCCAACAGCAAACAAACTAGTTCATCCAAAACACACAATATTATTCAATGGAACTGCTGTGGCATTAAACCAAACTTCAATGAACTACTTATACTGATATCTCTTTTAAATCCTACCACCATCTGCCTTCAGGAAACATTCCTAAAAGAAAACCACAACCCGAAAACTCTAAATTACGAACAGTACCACTACATCCATAATACAGGACATTGGGCCAATGGAGGCGCATCGATTCTTGTAAGAAATGATATACCTCAAAGCCAATTTCCTATAAAGTCAAAACTCCAAGCAGTTGCAACACAAGTCATGCTACACAAAACCATCTGCTCCACATGAACAAATCAATAAAACCAAACTCAAAAATCTAACTTAACAGCTCACTATACCCTTCATCCTTTTAGGTGACTTCAATAGTCATAGCACCTTATAGGGAAGCCAACAAACAGACACAAAAGGAAGCAAAATTGAACAGCTAATAAATGATCAAAATCTATGCCTCCTCAATCAAAAAGAGCCCACACATATAAATCCAACAAATGGATCACCAAGTTCCATCGACCTTACCGTGTGTGACCCATCCAGCTTCATAGAATATACATGGAGCACCTATGACGATGTATGCGGAAGTGATCATTATCCAATTATCATCCAAAATAATATAATCACACAGTCACACTCTTAGATGCAACACAAATAAAGCAAACTGGGAAAAATCCCGCCAACTCTGCTCAATACAACTCATAAAAGGAAACTCTAATCACTATAGCTGAAGCATGTATCCCCAAAAACTCTATCCCTAACAAAAAAAAAAAAAACCTTGGTTTAATGCAGAATGCAAAAAAGCAATCCAACAAAGAAAGGCAGCTTTAAGAAAATTCAAAAAAGAACCTACCATCAAATATAAACAAAAAAGAGCAAAAGCTCGCAAAACAAAAAAAACAAAAAAGAAATTCTGGCAGGAGTATATAAGTAAAATTAATACCTCCATTAAACCTAAACATATGGAAAATGGTTAGAAAAATCTCCGGAAAACATAATCCTCCCCTAATTAAACACCTGATCACAAAAATCAGTAAAATAACAGAAAAAAAGGCAATGGCCAACAAATTAGTTGAAATATTCTCAGACATTTCCTCATCTAAACACTACAGCAAATAATTTCAAATTATTAAAAAACACAAAGAAAAATACAAAATAAATCTAAATTCAAAAAATCAAGAAGAACTTCTCAATAGCAGAATTAAAAACTGCCATTGAAAAATCTCACAATTCAGCAGTCGGACCTGATGAAGTTCACTAAAGCTTCATAAACAAATTCCTCAAAAATCCTTAGAAATCCTACTTGAAACATACAATAACATTTGGACGGGAAAACAGTTCCGTAAATCTTGGAAACAAGCTACGATAATCCCCATACCAAAACCAGGAAAAAATACTTCATACCCTGAAAACTATCGTCCAATAGCACTTACCAGCTGCCTATGCAAAACCTTAGAAAGAATGGTTAATCACCGTCTAGTCTGGTATTTAGAAACCAATAACTTAATATCAAATAAACAATGTGACTACAAAAAAAAAACGAGGTTGCATAGACCACTTAACAAACCTCGAAAGTTATATAAGTTTATAAAAAAAAGACCATATCATAACCATCTTCTTCGATTTAGAAAAAGCTTATGACACCACATGGAAATTTGGTATCATAAAAGACCTATATGATCTTAAACTAAGAGGCAGATTACCAAATTTTATTAAGAATTTTTTAACAGGTAGAACCTTCCAAGTATGCATCGGATCCACTGTATCCGATTTAAAAAAAAACCAAGAAGGTGTACCACAAGGCAGCATTCTATCAAGAACTCTTTTTGATATCAAAATAAACAATATAATAAAAGAACTTTCACCTGACATATATGGCTCTTTATATGTTGACGACTGCTCAATCAGCTATAAATCAAAATATATCCCTACTCTTGAAAGAAAACTACAACAGAAAATGTCTTCAAATTCTCAAAAACTAAAACAAAATGCATCCACTTCTGTAACCAACAAAAACTTCACAACAATTCAATACTTAATATCGAAAAAGAAAATATCCCATTTGTAGACCAGCATAAACATCTCGGACTCATATTTGACAAAAAAACTGAACTTCATTCCACACATCAACTACATAAAAACAAAATGCAATAAAGCATTACAACTCCTTCGTGTTATAGCTCATAGAAATTGGTGAGCCAACAAAAACACTTAACTAAAATTATACTGATCCTTAATTCGATCCAAAATAGATTACATTTGCTTCATTTATCAATCTGCAAGAAAATCTTACTTAAAATCATTAAACCCTATTTACCACACTGGACTAAGACTGGCACTAAGTGCTTTCAAAACAACTCCAGTAGAAAGCCTATATGCTGAAGCAAATGAAACTCCCCCAAAGCTCAGATGCAACAACAACTTGGCACTAAAATACTACACAAAATTAAAGGCCAACCTCAACACTCCTGCACACAACAGCATCTTTTATCCCAAATATAAAGATCTTTTCCAAAAAAAACCCCGAAAATTCAATTAAAACTTTTGGACTCAGAATGCAGCCTTACCAATAACTAAAATTCACAAAACAACTTTATTCAACCCCCCCCCCTAAAATCATAACTCCCAAAACAGACTTGAGTCTCTGTAAATACAACAAAAAAGCCACCCACCCAATAACATTCCAAGAAAAATTCCAAAAAATCCAAGAAAAATATCCCAACTACATCCATATCTTCACAGATGGATCTAAACAAAACAATGCAACAACCACTGCAGCCATCATCAATAGAAAAATTTAAATTAAAAATCATCTCCCAAGAGAAACCTCAATTTTCAGCACTGAGGTCTATGCAATAAACCTGGCACTTGACCTGATCACCAAGAGCAGGAACACTAAACACATAGTATTTTCTGACTCCCAATCTGCCATAGTAGCAATCAAGGAAAAAAATTTAACAACCCACTAATAGCAAAATTGCTCACCAAATTAAACAATATGTGTAACCAACAAAAAAAATTATATTTTGCTGGATACCAATTCACATTGAAATCCAGGGAAACGAAATGGCGGACTCAGCAGCAAAAACAGCACAGAACAATCCACTCGACACACACTTCAAAATCCCTTTTACAGACTTAAAAAGAACCATAAACATTTATACAAAAAAAAAAAAAAAATGGCAGAATTACTGGGATAACTTCCAGAACAATAAACTACACAAAATAATGCCACAAATAGGAAAATCACAAAAAATTAAACCAAAATATCTAGAAAAGAAGAAATAATATTATCAAGATTAAGAATAGGACACTCACACATTACCCATTCATACCTCCTCAAAAAAGAAGAGGCTCCATATTGCTTACCATGCCAAAAACCGTATGCTATTTAACACATATTAACAGAATGCATCGACTTAAAATTGACATGACAAAAATATTACGAAACAACAAACTTAAAACAAATTTTCTATCAGATAAATCCAAAAAACTTACTTGGATACTTAAAGGAAGTATAGCAAAATTTAAAAACAACTTCTCTATAAAAAATGTTTAAAAAAATACTCATAATAAATGTTCAAACAAAAATGTATGTTAAAAAAAAGTGTGTTTAAAGAAATAGTTATTTAAAAAAAAAATTTTTTTTTTCCCCACAAAATACACCAAAAATATAATCAAAAAATAAAATACCATCAATTTACTTCAAAAAACTCAGCCGGCATTAAATGACCCTTTGAGGTTGATATGTCGTAAAACAAAACAAAACAATTTATGGAGCATTCATTGACTTGTGAATAACTTGTGAAATTTAACATACTAAAAATTACTATAACAACTGTAAAGGACAGTATAAAAATGGAGTAGGAATATTTTTATTCTGTTATTTTTCTTTATTATTCTCAACTAGTTTTGACCCTCGATCATTATCAGAAAAGTTTTTAGGAACTTTTTAAGAGTTGATATGCTATAAGAGAAGTGACCAAAAACAAATTGACGTAGCCTATTCATTTGTTGAATAAAAAAAAAAAAGTTCCTTATTTTTGTGATATCAGTTAGTGGCTATATTGCTGTAAGACAACTAATTTTATGAAGCACTGAATTTTTTTTACTCACTCAAATGATTTAAAAAGAATTTCATCATCTTAAACCAACTGACAAAAATATGGTTATAAATATCAGTAATATACAATGTTGAACTGTTACTTTTTCTGTTTCTTTTATTTTTCTGTGGAAATACAATTAAACCTTATTGAGCATATTTGTATTTAGCTTCTCTTGTTTGATAACTTGCTTAAAATGCCACCTTAACTTAAAATAATCTATTTACAGTTTTTTTTTATTCTGTATTTTTTTTTTTTTTTTTAATTAAAGAATAAATTTTTGTCATTACTTACAGGTTCACTCTGACCTAGGATGGCAGTACTTGGTAGGGTCGAATAAATCTGTTTAAAAATTCGATAGGAATATTTGAAAACATATGTATGCAAGTTATTTAAGTTACTTGAAGCTGTAATTGTTTACAAATGGTTAATATTAATTCATTGAAACCTGATAATTGCTTTAAAAAAACTTAAGCGTTAATTCGCCGAACAAGAATTGACATGCTATAAAGCTGACTGCCCAACATTTTCAAAATGTTTTTATTTTCATTTTTGAAATTACTTTAAGATTTCTGTAGGTACAAATATTACTTTGATCTTAGAAGTACTAATCCATAAATATTTTTTCTCCCTTAATGGGAACTATACTAATTTATATCAAGTTTTGTCTGGGTTTTAGAAGATGAAATCCTTTAAAATCATTTGAGTGAATAGGGAAGGGGGGTGGCAAGATTGGAAAAGTAGTCGGAAAACCAAGTCATGGCTCATCTCAAAAAATTATTTTTATTTTTATATTATGAAGCATATTTCTGAGCATTTAATCTTTTTTATTTATTTTCAGCTTGTAAATGGTCACACACTGTTTGATTATAATGTTGGCCTTAATGACCTCATTCAGTTGATGGTGCGGCCAAAAGTACCAGTTGCACCAAAAGAAGATTTAAAACAGTTGGAATATGAAAGTGGTGGAGAAGACACATCTTCCAATTCTTCAGATAAGGAAAATACAATTGTAAGTTTCAATGTTGCATTTTTTTCACAGAGTTGGGTGTGGGTAGATGTGTGTATAGCAAAAGAGTTAACATTTCATAAAATGAACTGGTAACCTAAGTTTAATTTATAGGTAATGTTGCTTACATTTCAATTTTTCATTATGCTTTTGGGGAAAGCATGAATCCATTTCTTCTTCTCCTCTTCCCTCCAGCTATGGATAAATAATAGGGCAGACTGGATTCCTCAGCTTTGGTATAGCAACCAGTCTAGGATGAGAAAAACTGAATTCAAACCACTAAAAAATGGATCTTATCACATTCTACCCCAGGATTGGCTAAATACATACAAACATGTACTATGTCAGGTACATGCTAGTTTAGTGTAACACAAAGCTTTATTAATAAAATACTCTTTTTAATGATAGAAATTGGAAAGTATCGAAATATTTTCAAATCCTTGCGTGTACATTTAGTGATTTTATTTAATTTTTTTTCTTTTGACAGATTTACATATGCATCCCTGTTTTTACTTAAGGCAATATAAATAGAACAAAATACTTTTATTTCTGGAAGAGATTTTGAATTTTAAAAATGTACAAGTGCACAATGGAGAGAAAAATAAAGCTTGTACCAGATATGCACAATTGTTATTCTTTTTAGATTGATGAATTTTTATTTGCCAAAATATAAGTAGTCATTGATAGCAGTTTCTGATGGTAACTAACAGAAACTTAGACGGTATTATAAAAATATTCAAATATCCAAAATAACAATGTTGAAAATTATAAAATCATGTTAATTTGTTTTTTAAGAGAGGTGTTGTCTATAATTTAGATCCTTTTATTTATCAAAACAATTGGAAGAAATTACTTTCAGTCTTGTGTGAACCACAATTTAACAATTATATTAAGCTTGTAAATGTTTCCAATCATATTTTGAACCCAAAATTTTTTACTATATAAAAAGCTGAATATTTTGGAATGAGATAAAATTTTGCTCTGAATGAAATATATGCATTTGGATCCATAACAGAATCCCATATCACAGGATATCACCACAACCATTTTGACCACCGAAATCCATGGCTAAATAGAGAACTAATCTTTAACATGTTTTTTCTAAGAAATTCTTAAAATAATTTACAGTATTAATGTTCGTTTCCAAGTCTATTCCTAAAGTTATATCTGTGTTGAGATTTTCTTGAAAAAAAAATTGAAATAGAAAGACTTCATTGTTTAATGCTTTTACTTTTATTTACTTCAGTACTGGAGTATTTTGATAATTTAGATGTTGATGAAAGATCTTAAAATGTGGATTGAAATCCAAAATGCTAGCTTTTACTAGTTATATCACCAAAGTTAGTATGTGATTGTCCTTCTGTTGTTGCAAACAAATTGTTGCCATTTATTATATATATATATATATATATATATATATATATATATATATATATATATATATATATTTTATTTTTTTAGTTATCTTTTCCATGCCAGCAAGTAGTTGAATTTAATTAGAAAAATTACAAATATCTTGAAGAGGTCACCCCCTTCTTTTTTTTTTCCCTCCCAGTCATTGTTTTCTGTTTACAGCCTCAAACCATTGATGCATGGGCATCAACTTCTAGTCAAGCAGATGATGACACCTCAGAAAGTATATACAAGGTAAATAGAATATCTTGATTTCTAATCACTAAAAAAAAGAATGATTTATTCTTAGCTGTTTATTTTACTTGTCTACTCTTTCCATTTTATATAAGCATGATGGATCATGTGTGGAGAGAAAAGAGTTCAACACCTGTGGAATCAAGTCAATAGTGGACATTAGAAAATAAGTTGACCCATTTATAATTTGAATTATTAACCTAAATATGTAAAAACCAAAGCACTGTTTGACACTGAATTGGGAAAAAAAAGGCTAAATTTGACAATGTTTATTTTAATAACATGTATTTATTTATTTTCTCTTCTGAATCTTATAAATTATTTTTTAAAAAACAAACATGAATGAATTCAATTTATTTTTTAAAAATATTTTTAATTTCAACACTATTTGCAAAATTGCTTCCAGCATTTTATAGTCAGATCTGAAGGTTGTCACATTAAAGATGTGCAACCAATTCTTATATATTTATTTACATGATCAATTTTTTTATCAACTGAATATTGATTATCTACAAGAATGTCCCTTTAAGTTAAGGTGGCATTTTAAGCAAGTTATCAAACAAGAGAAGCTAAATACAAATACTCATGCTAAAATGTTGTTGATATTTTCATTTTTGGTGTGTCTCATCTAAAAAATGCTTATAAGATTGGTGTAAACCCATAAAATCTCATCAAACCAGACATCAAGCAAAAAGAATTTGATTTACCTTTTTTTTTTCTTCCCCATATTTATTTACTTGCATGAAAAGGTGTTAGTATATTTCACTTACTTAGCAAATCTTACAGTAATTGGAATCTGGTTAAATTTGGCAGAAAAATGAAGTAAAGAATGCCATTTAACTTAGTTTAGATTGGTCATTTTTTATCCTGAGCCATTCTTAAAGTTTAGCTTTTATTTACTTGCCAAATTTTATTGCTTCATCTTGAATAGTTTTTGCTGTAAGTAGGCTGTGTCAATGAAAACAATATTATTCAAGTTTTTAGGAAATATGGGGCCTTTTTGTTCATTTTTTTCCCCTCCAACTTCAAGTACTTATATTTAAAAAAAAAATTATGAATGGATAAAACCTCCAAATCTTAAATCAGTCTATATTTTTTTCATAGCAAAATCTCATTTAAAATTTTCCATGAACATTGCTAATTTTAAACTAACTCTAAGAACTTTGGTTGTAGATCCACAAACTGTGACAGATTGAAAACATTCTGTACAATGAATGTCGGGTTAGAAAGGTACAAATCTGTTAAGTTGAATCTCCTACCTGTCTCCCATTACTTCTTGTTTGTACCTTATACCACATTTGGCAGCCTATGTTTCATATTGGATCATTTCCTACTTATACTATAATTATTTGCAAATGCTAATTATCTCTTTAAGTATTACTATACTGTTGCAAGCAGGCTATGGCCAAATTATTTCAATCTTTTGATAATGTCTGATTTTGGTTTCATATTTCAAGGTCACTCTTATATCATCCATTTTCATGTGATTTATTCCTCCTAAGACGGTCATTCTCAAATAAACTGTTTTCTGTTGTCTTCCTCCTTCAGACTCCAATTTTTTCTCCACCATATATGGCTATTGGGTTTATAAGAGCATAATATGATATCAGGTCTTCTCTAAATTTTTACTTGATGAACACACACCCTCCTGCAACCAATTTCTATTTTACCACCAAATAAATTAATTGAATATTAAATTACAAAATACAACTAATTTACTAGTGTTTAATACAATTTACATAAAAGAATTGGTGAACTATAAATGTAAACGTACCTTTTAGTTCTCAGATTATTTTTTAATAGGAAGGATGGGTTTGGCGGGCACTGAGGAGATCACAAATATTAGGTTGTGAGTTTGAACCACAAGTCACCAAGTTCTATGTTGAAAGTGTTTTGTTTCCTTTGTAAATAATACCTGTCAACAAAAAAAAATTTTCAAATGGTGTTGAGGTATCAAATATCTTTTGTTGATTTGAGGGTGTTGAATCTGAAAATGACAAGGAAACCAAGTACATAAAGAGGCATTTCTGTAGTTAGCAGAGAAAAAGTATTTTTCTTGGCTAGCTACAGAAATTCCTCATTTTTGGAAAAAAGCATTTTACATTTGTTTTCTGTGTATATGATATTGACCAATGGTAATATTACCTCTCAATTTGTATTTAAACCAACAAATATTGGTCTGCTTATTGAGAAATGCTATTTTTGCAACAACAATTAGGTCCTAAGTCTTTAAAAAAACTAAATTGAATATACCAACAACTATTTTCATCAAAACATTTAATAAACTAATAGCAGCAATAAAACCTTCATGGACATAGGAATTATGGTAAAAAATTTTTTCTCTTTCTTGATTGTCATGTTCAATGTTATTTAAGTCCCTTTTGATACTCCAGTAGTAGTTAGCCATCATTTGTTTATCCCTGGTACTGCTCTTTCATTGTTTTGATATCCTGATAGGATCGTTTCCCTTGCTCATCACTTGTAGCTGCAATTATCTAGACATTTATCTAGATGTCTATGTATAAAATGAACAGTAATTCTCATATTGCTGTAATTATCTGGAAGTCTAGATGGCTATGAACTATATTCATATTAGCACCTCCGTCTTGTAGAATTTTTAACAGCTTTTCCTCTAACTCCTTGTAATTTTTAGTTCAGTGATTGCCTAAGATTTTCAGCATGACAACAAATGATTTCCAAGCATGTAATTTCAAGTAATTCATTGAATTAACAAATTCATCATCCTTAATGAGTTTCCAGATGTTATGGTGAAACCATTTTCATGATGTTCATGTACAATGGAATAGGTGCATTGAGTTGAGAGATGACTTTAGTTGGAGTTTCTTTCCAACTGTGAAAACAAAAACTCTCAATGTGCTTAGTTTCCTTCTGTAGTGAAGAGACAAAAGTGATGGGATAAATTTATATCAAACAGAAGATTTTAGGTCTTCTTTAAAGTTGGCGACCTTAGTTGAGGGTGACCCAAAGGCTCCCTTTTCAATGGCTACAACACTGAGGTGTTGGGAAGGGCGCTACTCCATTCCTTGGATTGCTTCACTTTACCCTTGATCCCTACCTTTTGAGTTTTTGGTATGACTTGACCTGGGATTGAAACCCAGTCTCCCGGAACATTGGCAAACACTTTACTCATTAGGCTAATAGCCCGGTAGATATATATGTCACCTTAATTATCAGGTTTACTAAAGTGTGTTACTTAATTTGAATTTTGGTGATAAATTTGAAAAGTTAAGTACTTCTATTTTAAATTTTTTGACCCTCCCCCTCCAAGTTTATTTCAGGTGGCTGACATAAATTGCTCAGCCTACCTGAAAATAGATGGGTTTCTATGAGCTTTATTAACTAAATTTTGTGATCAGCTAAGACTGTAAAATTGAACTTTTTCCAAAAATGAGCAATTACAGTATGCTAGAAATGGTAGCTAACCATGAAAAACTAATGTCATTTTTGGAATCAGCACCATCAAATTAGCTAAAAAAGAACATGCTTTGTTTCAAAAATCATGTTGATAATGCACATGACCAAAACCCATATTCCACCATATATGAATTAGGAAAAGTTAGTGAAATGGGCTCAACCCTAATCTGAACCCTTATGCTTTTATTCACCTTTAGGTCGTCTATATTGGACCACTTTAAGAAGCCTTAGTATCAATGAAACTTGATTGTTTTTGTCATTTTATTTTATTTTATTTTATTTATTTTTTTTTTTTCCCTCCCTTAAGCTGAAGCCATCAGATGAGCTTTCTGATACCACTACTAGTGATCATTAAAGTAAAAAAAAAAAATCCCCCCAAAAAACAAGTAGTTGTCCTGTTATTTTAGGATAAGAAAAATTACCCCCAATTTTTTCTTTTTTTTTTTTTTTCCCTCCCTGTTACAGATTGGAGACATCTTGGATGGAAGAGATAGCACAATGGGTGCTTGGTTTGAGGCAAAATTGACCAAAATTATTCAACGTCCTCGTCCTGCTCGAAAGTTAGCTGATGCTAACTCTATCACACCATTACAGGAGATGGACCCTTTAAATTGTGACAAAGGGCGCAAAGAAATGACCAATGAAATTGCAACAGATCCAGGAAGTAGGTTGAATTCTAGTCTCTCCAAAAATGAGGACAAGCAGATTGGCACCATGGATGCAACAAATACAAATCCTTTAGACTCTAAAAGCAGCTCAGATAAAAAAACGTCTGAAAAAACTCCAACAGTTGATGAGAACTGTAACCAAGTAGAGCTATCCACAGACAACACAGAACATCAGTGGAAAGAGAAATTGCTAGCAGGAGTCTCAACTACTGACGATGGGTTCTTGTATTTCACAGTTTTTGATGGGTAAGTCTCCTAATTCCCTTTTGGGGAGAAGACATTAAAAAATATGATTTTATTCTCTGAATGAAACAAAGCAGTTTGCTCTGTTTTAAGAAACAGTTAATAGATAGTAAATCATTTTTCTCCAAAAGTGTCTCAAATTTTTATTTTGGATAATATTGTTGATGTTGAATTCTTTGTATTTAAAAAAATATATATATATATATAATTTACTCCCCCCCCCAAAGAAACCCTCTTCAAGGATCGATAAGTTATGGATATTGTTATATAGCTTTACTTAATCTGGCACACACCTCAGATTGCTTACAACACCTGCTGTTCCTAAGCGGTTGTTTAAATATTGAATTAGCACAATGCTGCTTATTTTCAAGGGAAACTGGTGCTTTAAACATGACATGACATGAATTGTGTACAGTTGTTAACTTCACAAGTGGATTTTGCTGGCACTTGCTCCTAGACAGGAATCAAAACCCATCAATTGTTATTCCTGTCTGTGATAGAAGTGAACAATTTTTTTCTCTTTTACTCAATATTTTTTCATCAAAGGCCAACCCTTTCTATAGGGTTTCTGACTACCATTTGGAGAGAAGAAAAGTTCTTATCTGTATAGTAGCCAGGCAAATAAAGAACTAACTAAAGCTCCAACCTCTATGTCTTTGCTGTAACTCTCATTGAAAACCCTGTCTTCTGCCTTTGCTCGAATGTTCATCTTAACAAATCAAAATCCATATTTTCATTAAGTCTTTGTTTCACTTTTGGTGTCACCTCATTTTTGCTGAGGTGGCACTAGCCACTATCACCAAAACATGTCAATCTTAAAACAGATGCCTAAATGGGCTAACTGCACCAAGTGTCCTCACTCATTATTTTATATTATACTTTGAAATTTATCCTTGAATAGTTATTTACTAAATTTTACTTAGTTTAGCACATCCTCAGGATGCTTTCAGTATCTGCTATTTCTACATAGTCACCATTTAAGTATTGAACATGTTCATCACTGTTTAACTTGAGTGAGCTTGTGGGGAACCAATGCTTTCAAGCATGACTTGACTGTTTATTTATCCAGAAAATAATTTACATTCATAAATAAAAACAAGATAACAATAAAAATTATATAGTTCAATTTAGTACTTGGAACTTAATTTTCAGAAGCATTCAGATAATTTACTTTTAAGCCTTTCAAAGAATTTGAAATAACATCAAAGTTACGTTAAATGCTTTTTGGTAATTAGTGTTGTATATCAGTTTTCCACTTTAAGAATGTAACATAACAGTATAATTTGTTATTTCAGGTTTTGTTTTATATGTTCTTACATTTCTATGAATTATCTAATAAGATTACTCACACACTTTTAAAGATGTCAATTTTGACTTGTTTTGAACAAATCACTTTAAGACAACTTTTTTTTTCTTTTTTTTTTTTTAAATACTTTTTTTTACTTTCAGTCCAAACAGTGGGAGATTGCTTCTAATTTTTGTGTAAAAATGTAACTTTTATTTAACATGCAGAGTACATTTCTTTCAAACCAGGAAATTTCATTCAGAAACAGATATGATGTGGAATAATGGTTTCTTACAAGGAATAGTATTTTCGGTACTTATGCATCTATGTTACCGCGATAAAGCCGAACTTTCACAAGTGTTTCCGGGCCAATCACGGAAAGAATTGGGCCATGCCGAAACGCCTAGTCTATCAAATTTAAGCAAGCAGATGATAAAATAATTCAATTGATTTGTTGACAAAGTTACGAGAACAGTATTATTCAAGCAATTTTAAACATGAATTTATTGCAGCTAAGTGACAAACTACAATCTGTGGAAAAAGTGATACAGTTCTGCCAAGAAAAAAAAACAAAAACTTATGCACTTATTGTACCGGGCTATTTTTAAATAGTATTTTCAAGTTAAATTCAAGTGTTATATTTTTTTTAATTTTTTTTTTTTATTTATATATATATATAAATATATATAAAGTAAAGTTGGCGACCATAGTCGAGGGTAACCCGAAGGCTCCCTTTTCGATAGCTACTACACCAATGTGTAGGGGAGGGCGCTACTCCTTCCCTGGATTGCTCTACTTTACCCTTGATCCGTACCTTATAATGCTGAGTGTTAAGCAAGGAGGCATCAAGTACCATTTTTTGAGTCTTTGGTATGACTCGACCTGGGATTGAACCCAGGTCTCCCGGGCCATTGGCGAACACTCTAACCCCTAGGCCAATGTCCGGTACAATATATATATATATATATATATATATATATATAATTTATTTATTTTTTTTTTTTTTTTAATTAAATTGTTAGGTGAAAGTACAGAATAGTTACAAAACTCTCTCCCCTCCCCTTGTTAAGAATGGGTTTCTAAATAATCACATTATTTCAGCGTGGTGCATAAGTACCAAAAAACTTATTGGCAAAATTAAAAGTTGCCGGACATAGGAGCATCCTTGCCATTTTTAAAAAAAAAAAAAAAAAAATGAGAAAAAGCTATGGCTGGAGATGGTCTTCATCCAATTTGTCGGTATATTCCGATTCTTTCCTTTATCGGCCCGGAAATGCTCGTGAAAGTTCGGTAACATAGATACATAAGTACTGTATTTTCAATAGTTTGTCCTTTTCGTAATATCTTATTTTATAAAATAAAAAATACTGAGCTCTTTTTCTTTATCAAATAAAAGAAATGATTAGAATTATTCAAATTCTTTACCTTTTAAGAATTCTTTTACCTTGTTCTTTAAAATTGTTATTCCTAGAAAGATTTAAACCATAAACTATTAGAAAGTTGTGAAATTAAGCCTGTTTGATCTCAAACTTTAATCCTCTTCAATTATCTGTTTACTCATGTGTCAAGTTTATGAATGAATAAATAAAAATTTGAAATATTAAGTATTTTAGCTGGTTCCAAACTACATCTTCGCATGTGGCTTGATAATGTTATTTTTGTTGTGATTTTTCAGACATTTCATACTTAGATAAACAAGGGACACCTGAGGAAGACTGGAGGATACAGTGACTGAAACATTGTTTTAACTTATAATAAAGATGAGGACAACAGTTCAAAAAATCACAACCAAAATAATATCTTTGCAGTTTGAGCATAGCTCACTAATGCAGTTTGGTGGAGACATGCCTTAACCGGTAGTTGTCTGTGGTTAAATACTGGTTGTGACTAATGTTTGTTTTTCTGAAAGAATTAGCATAAGGCTTGAATTATTATTATTAAATTACATCAAGTCAGAATAATTAGGTTTAGAGGTATCAACTATTTTATGAATACCAGAGGGTCTATTGAAACATTGGTAAAAACAACAGAATTGTTCCAAATTTAAAGTACTGGAGTACAAAGAAAGCTTCAATAATTTTAGAGGGGAAATTCTCTTATAGGAACACTTTCAGTGCATTGCATATTATAAAGTAAATGCTGCTTTATTTTCTGCAGAGGGTTAAGACACCCTCTCTTCCCCAAAAAGGGTGTCTTTGGTATGGCATTAAACTACATCCAGTGATGAGGCTCCAATTCTAGAGCCCTGGAGAGTGTGGATTACCCCTTCATTGCCATTATTCTCAGGTTCACTCTGATCTGGAGTGGTAGTATCTATTGGGGTCAAATAGATCTGTTTAAAAGCCTGCACATAGGGTTAGAGTGTTTGCCAATGGCCCAGGAAATTTGGGTTCAATCCCAGGTCATACCAAAGACTCAAAAAAGTGGTACTTGATGCCACCTCAATTTACACTTGGCATTATAGGGTACAGATCAAGAGTAAAGTGGAGCAATCCAGCAAAAGGAGTAGTGCCCCCCACCCACCAGTGTAGTAGCTAATGAAAAGGGAGCCTTCAGATCACTCTTGACCACAGCCACCAACCTTGATTATTAGTATTAGATAAAATACTTAAAATTGAATATTATTTGTATAAGATAGGAATGCTTGATATATAACTGTGTGCAAAAGCCTTTAACACAACTATACAAAAAACTTGAATACAAGAGTCATTCAGTAAATAAGGGAATTTGAAAAAGCTAAATCTCTCTCTCTCTCTTCCCCTCTTCCTCTCCCACTGAATTTTTTCTATAAATGTAAACTTTACATTCTTTGGAATTGGTTTATACCAAAATGTTTTGAGGCTATTCAAAATGGCACCAAATCAAACGGTGCTCCAGGCTTGGATAGAGGTCTTTCATCAAATTTTTAATATGTAAAATTTACAGAATATATATGTATGGAGAAGCTTGTTTTAGTCACAAAATATTTACAAATGAGGTAAACATTGGTTTGCTACTGCAAGGCTGAGTGGAAAAGACAGTCCCTGGAGTATAAACACTGATTCTGAGGTAAAGAAAATCTTCTGGGTGCAACTGTTAGTAAAGGAGGTCATGCTGACAGTCTTCTGGGATATGAAAGGACCTGTCAGTATTGATTCTTTGAAAAAGATGCATTTGTAAACAGTGCTTTCTATTGCCAACTCTTTAGGCAATAATCATTTTATTTATTTAAATGATCCTTGTATAAATGTACAATGAATTCATTTCCCTAACTTCTAAGCATAAAGTAACCTTAGATGAATTGACATGCTGTTGAAATCAATTGACCATATAAACAGTAAATACAAACAAGTATGTTGGTATACTGATTTATATTTCTTTTTGCAGCTATGAAGATGATGATCCAGTGATGTTAACTTCAACTCAACTCCGTCCACGAGCACGACACAACATCAAATTTAAAAACATAGAAATAGGACAGAAAGTGATGGCTAACTATAATTATGATGCCCCCGAAGAGAGAGGTTACTGGTATGACTGCATTATTACTGGCAAACGGGATACCCGTACCATTAAGGAATTATATGCAACTGTATTTATTGGGTAAGAAATACAGTGAATTTTTTTCTCTCTCTCCATTACAGTGACTTTGTTTTTTCCCCCCCTCTTTATTTTTGATTGGGGGGGTATTAATGTGATATTTATTTATTTTTTGATCACCCCCACCTTTCTTTTTATTTTTTAATCTTTGTTTTAGGGCTGACCTGACACCATTGGAAAATTGTCAGCTTTTATTTCGTGATGAAGTCTTTGCAATTGAGGCCCCAGGAATGCAAATGAATGAGTCTGAAGCAGAAAATAATCCTGGAGTTTCTCCAGCCAAACGTGAGTGTAACTATCTTGTCACTTGTTTTGGGTGCTACTTAAACTTTTACTTTTATATCTTAAGTCTCTAACTAAAATCTTCCTCCGTGCAACTTCCTAGTTAAATGTCACTTTTCATAATATATAATCAATAATATTTTAAAGAGGCGGAGGGACAAAACATTCAGTTCAACCATTTATCTGTCTGATATATCCATTTTGAATATCTCAGCAACTGGTTATGGGGCTTTGTAACTTAACCAGAGAGAGCCTTATGAATACCCACTCATGAGGTTGTTTCTGAGACACTATTCAGTGAGCTCGCTTGCTCAATTATTACTTATACTTAGTGTCAGTAGTAGTTTCCTTCATCTTTTAATTTCAATTGCTTTTTTTTCATAATTCTCTCAGGTTATTATATCTGACTGAGGAACATTAAAGTCATAATTAATGGATAATTTTTAAAGTAACTTGCATTTCTTTTAGCCTTCCCAAACTAAGACATGAGAGAATCTTAAATCTCACCTATAAACTCATTCCATCATCTTTCAATGTTTCAGCACCTTGTTTTTTTATTCTATCTTTTGCGCACATGAAATGTTTATATATAATGTTTCATGTGTTCAAAAAATAAAATTAAAAAACAAGGTGCTGAAACATTAAAAGATGATGGAATGAGTTTATAGGTGTGGAAATTTACTAAGCATTTTTGCTTAGATGTGGCACAAGGCCATATGAAAGGGGCACCCAATGAGACTCGAACACCACCAGAGGCGCCTTGAGTTTATAGGCGTGATTTACGTTATATATCATTTAAGCCTGTAAAAAGACTTAAAAAAGAATAATCCAAAAAAAATGCTCAGTGCATGGCTAATAAATACATATAACCTTATTTAAAGAAAACTTATGCAGAGCAAAATATATCATTAAAAACAAGAAAATTAATAAATATGCTCCAATATAAATTTATTTCACCAGCCTATTAGATTTGAACAAAAATTTGTTTCTCTCTATTAACTTCAGGGAATACATTTCACTTAATGTAAGGTTCAATGGGTTATAATATAAATATACATATGATAAATTTATTTAAAAAAAAAAAAAATCTCTGCTTAAAAAAGTCTTTCAGTATATAATAGGTAATTTCATCGTTTCTTTACTTCTGTTTGCTTGTCGATATTAATCTTTATTATTAATAAACATATTTCCACTTTCAAAGTTTCTATTACATTAAAAAAATTTTCTATTTTTTATATATCTTTTAAGACTCTAGTAGTATTCACTTAATTCTAGTTGTATTTGAATTTAAATCTACTCAAATGTTTAAATTTTTAAAGTTTACTATATCAGTAAACTTGGAAATTTACATAGATGGAGATATCCTCCGTCTATGTAAATTTTTGAAAGTTCTCAGAAGATATTGGATATTTGATCCATCATTTTGATCAGTTAAATTTAAAAATAAAAAAAATTTTAATTCTAAAAATCTTATTGATGTATATTTATAAAAAGTCACTATAATCTTATTTTAAATCTAATCTGATGTTTTACGCTTAAATTTTTTAAAATTTCAAATTTTAGTTCCATACTAATTCTTTAAGTGGGACAAATAATTAAATTCAGAAACTTAAATAGAAATTTTTAATGTTGTATCATATTTATGTGTAATTGATTGATAAAATGTATTAATATAGAAATTTAAATTTCATACAGTTAAATTGGTCCTTATAAATAAAATGAAATTGTAGGTATTTAACCTCTAACCTACATTTTTTAAAAGACTGGGGGTTAAAGATTAAATTCATTTAGGAATATATTTCAGTCCTTGTTCTGCATGTAAATTGCACTGGGGTAAACATTAATATTGATTCAATTTACATTATTAATCTCTAAGGGGTACCTAAATTTTGAATCATAAAAAATATTTTATATCACCTATAATTATAACTAGATCATTAAAGAAAAAGTAAAGGAGTAAAAAGGTAAAAATAAAAATTTGTAACCATTATTTATGTATTTGTTTAACATGGTTCAATGTTAAAATTATTTAATATCATTATGAATTTATTTCTGTTGAAATTTAAATATAAGTTCTCTTTCATTTAATAAATTAACTGTATCTTTACATTTTAATATATTAATTTTTTCTTCTTGGCATAAATTGTATGTATATAAAATCTTTCTCAATCATTATTAGTTTTAGTCGTGTGTGTTCTATTCATATCAAAACTTATTGCTGTATTTATTTACTTTTTGCATTTTAGGTGTAAATAAGCCAGAGTGTGATTTTTGCAAAGATAACCCCCGTCGCAAATGTCGGAATTGTGCCTGCTCTGTATGTGGAGGCAAAAACAACCCTGAGAAACAAATTTTGTGTGATGAATGTGACATGGCATATCACATTGATTGTCTCAAACCTCCTTTAAGCCAGATACCAGATGTAGATGAATGGTAAAGATCTCTCTCTCTCTCTCTCTCTCTCTCTCTCTCTCTCTCTCTCAGCATATGTGTATTAAATCTCAAATTGTCCTGACAGCATTGATTTCCCTGGCTTTCTCTATCTGTTTATCATCCATCACTCTTGGCAGGTCTTCCAAACTATATCCAGTGTCCACATAGAACTGATGTAAGTTCCTGTTGGTCAGCAACATTGAGCATGTCCATGTGTAGGAGTTCCTAAAGGAACATTGCTTATGAGTTTGACTTTGCTTCTCCAGCAGTGCCCTTCATCATACTTGAATGGTTTTGTGATGGGAGGTAATTGGCTATACAGCTGCTGTTGTGTGTTGCTTTCAAGATTTCTTCAAAAGAGCTCCTAGCATTCCTGTGTAGTTCCTATTTAACTTTTTCTCCATGCATTTTGTTAGTATCCATCTGGTGCATCCATACGATAGTATTGACACAGCCTCAACTTGAAAACATTTTTTTCATCCAAGAGATTTTCATATGATTAATAGCTTGTCAGTAGAAGTATGTTGAAATTACTTTCAGTGGATGAAATGTGAATTTGTCTACTAATTTCAGAGGCTTGCCACTTAGTGGAAATGTCTCCTCATTCAAAGCACATGAACTCTATTTTATTTGTATTCAGGTAGAGGCCAATGCCTCCTGCTACTTGCTCCAGGTTATGCGTTAAGGATTTCGTTTGGTCAGGTGTATTTGTGTAAAGCACTAGATAATCTGCAGTCTTGCCTCTTTTTTTTTAGTGTAAAGCCATCTTTTATTAGACCTATCTACCTCTGAAATAGGTAGTCTATACAGATTATCAAGAAATATCGTGCTAATGTATCTCTTGGCAAATCTCAAGTTACTATCAAAGAAGTTAATGTTGCCATCAGGTGAGCAAACTATTATTTTCATATTTTTATAAAAACATTATAACTGTAACAGTTTCTTTGGATAGAGCATATGCTAGTTGTATTTGCTCCATCTTTCCATGGCATAATGTTAGTTGTAAAAGAAATTATTTCTGTATACCTGCCAAAAAATGTTGATTATAGCATTCTACAGAAGCTCCTTTATATGAAAATGTGTAAAATCTTAATGTTAGCATTCTTTCAATCATTTGATGTAAATGGTCTTTTTTTTACCCAGGTACTGTCCCGAGTGCAAAGTAGATGACGCTAAAGTTGTTAAGGCAGGTGAACGATTAAAAGAAAGCAAGAAAAGAGCAAAGATGCCCTCTGCCAAAAACACAACCAACAGGGATTGGGGAAAGGCAAGTTTTACAAATTATTGATCTTACCAGTCATATTTTATTTGCAAAATACAAATCATAATGTAGTACTCAGCTTTTTTCTTTCATTTATTTATTTTATTTATTTTTTTTTAGGTTGGTGGGTATTATTATTTAATCATATAAGAAATAGCTCTGAAAATGTTCCCAGTGGCTCAAGTTATGAGAACTTAAAAACCTGCAATTTTGGTGAAATGTGTTACTCTTTTATAGAATTCTTTGTTCTTTCAAATTCTTTACTTGGACTATATCTCTATATTCTAATCCATTGTTTAGAAATTAAGTACAGATTTCATCAAATAAGTTTATTGCATTTATACACATATATAGTAATAATTTAGAGAAAAACAATATTTTGACCAAATAAATGCTAAGTATGTATCATTTTAATTTTTCAAAAGCACTCTGTAAATACATTTTCAGGATGAAAGAGAAATAACTTGCAATAGATATTCAATAGTCATCTTTAAATAAAAAGGGAAAAATAATTAAAAAAAGAAGAAAAAAAATACATGCGTAAAAAGATAATATAGCATAAAGCTAAATTGTGACTCACTAATTTACTATGCAAATAAAAATTCATTCAATAGATAAATTACAAATTCTAGTATATTTAATTCATTTAAAAATGTACAGAGGAAAACTTTTCATATAAGTCTTGAATCCCTTCATGAAATGGACTTTCCTTGATATCTTGGACATACATTTTGGAACCAAACAAATTTTTACAATGAATTCCTCTTTGATGTCTTGCGCATCATCTGTCTGGCTAAAAATGTGTACCTTCTTTCCTTCATGCTGCTATGTACCACTGTTCGGGATTTGTCATTTGTGCCTTCTACTATACCAGGATACCAAGAATCTTGGTACATGACAACTATATAACCAGCTGTTAATAGTTATTTCTTTGGCAATTCTTTTAATACTTGCTGAGTTAGCTCAAATGATGCATTATGTGCCTGCTGCATACTCAGATCTGATACTGTAACGTATCGGACAGTCACATCACCACTTTGACATGGGTTGCATTACAGCTCCATTTAAGGTTTATCATTACAACCCCTTTACTATCAGCCTGACTGCAGTAACCTCACTGACGAAAAGAAGTCAAACACAAAACGCTTCTGTTTGTTTTGTAAATATGAAATTTATTGGTGGGTGGACTCCGTCTAGTAATCAGTTGAAAATAGAAAGAAGCCTTGCCAGCAAGGGAAACAGTGTACAGCAGAAGACAAAAAAGATGACAGATAACTGTTATTTTTCTATTCAATGGCTGTTCTGTGCTTGTGATTGGTCTCCTTTGTATCCTCCTCTGTATCTCTCCTGGTGTCTTCTTATTGACTCTCCCTTTGTCTCTCAGAATCTATCCTTATATATCCCTAAACATTATTAATTATGTAATTAAAGTGACACATAACTGCCAAATAAGAAATATCAGGTGACTCTAAACAATTGTATATCTTTGAATATTTTCCATTACAAGTATTTTCGTAACATTCCGAATTAGCCAACAAACTTTAATTACTAAATGTTTTACATTCCTAAGTATTAACTTACAGACAAATGCCTGAATAAAATTTTGCAATTCGGTTTTAAATTCAAAGTTAAGAAAAGAATTTACTAAAATAAATTGAAATCCTTAATTATTTTACAATACCGCCTTGTCAGATGGTGCAGTAGAATATGCTGACTGTGCTTCTATAGAGAAATAAGACCTCTCTAGTGAGGATTCCTGTTGGCCACAATACTTTAGGCAGTGATGCTTCGAGAAGCCAGATCTGATAAATTGGGTGGTCATGTCATGCCCTTTCTTGAAATCTTGCAAAGAATTTTTGTAAAATTCCGAATCATAAAGCAGTGGCTATAGTCAGTCAGTCAGTCATGTTGCAGAAAGACTGAGATTTGCCCTTCTCTTATTAGATGAGTTGAGATCCCTAATTATTGGTCCTTTTCCTCAGTGTGAGTATACTTAGTAGCCCTGATTTGCTGATGTGAATGACTTCCCTCTTGACATTTCTCTTTTATAAGACTCCTTGATGGATGGAGAGGACAGTCAGTGAACTCCGGTAAAATTCTCCCCCCCCCCCAAAAAAAAAACCCAAGTGAAAAATTGCAATCTCTAAAGCACTCATATCCAAAAACTGACTCAGATTAGACCCTTTCTTAAATTTATAGTACTAGAGTCTATAGAAGATACCCCTATCACCGAGTTATCTTCTTGCCAGTTGGTTGATGCTGTAGAATACACCCACTGCTTCTCTGCAGAAGGGTAAGAATCCTTCAACAGGTGTCCCGGACATGACACTAAACAATCTGATGGTTAGGTTCCAGTAATGCTGGAGCTTTGGGGAATGTGGATTATTCCTTTATTGCCATCACTCCCAGGTCCACTCTGGCCTGGAGTGGTAGCACCTGATAAGGGTCCTATCTATGGGTTAAATAGAACTAAGCAGTGGTTTCTTGAATTTACTGTTTTTTGCATTTAAGCTGTGTATTTATGCATAATTGAATTGTTTAGAATAGAACTGTTTTGACATTTAAACTGTGTACTTATGCTAAACAGAATTATTTGAAATAAATCTGTTTTGCCATTAACTCAGTGTATCGCCCAGTCGGTTGGGGCTGTAGAATACACCGACTGCACCTCTGCAGAGGGGTAAGACCCCACCAATGATATGACACTAAGCAATCTGATGGTGAGATTTCAGTGATGCTGGAGCTTTGGGGGATGTGAAGCACCCCTTCATTGCTATTGTTCCCAGGTCCACTCTGGCCCGGAATGGTAGCACCCTATTTATGGGTTAAATAGAACTAATGGCATATTTATGCTAAACTGAATTGTTTGAATTAGAACTGTTTGACTAAACTGAATAGCTTGAAATAGAAATGTTTTTGACAATTAAACTGTGTACTTATGCTGAACTGAATTGTTTGAAATGGAACTGTATTTTGACATTGAAACTGTACTTAGGCTAAACTGATTTATTATAAAACTGTTGACATTTAACTGTGTGTAAACAAAATCTATACTTATACTAAACTGAATTATCTAAATTAGAACTGTTTGACTATACTGAAAAGCTTGAAATAGAATTGTTTTTGACAATTAAAGTGTGTACTCATGCTAAACTGAATTGTTTGAAATAGAACAGATTATTTGTATAAAAATGGATTTAGCATTAAATAACCTACTAGGGTTGATATACCATAAAACTCAAACAACCAACCAAGTTATCCTCATTCATTATTAAAAATGCACTCAACTCTATGATCAAACCAAAATCTGTTTAAAAAACAAACAAACTAGCAGACACCACTTTACTGGTGGAAATCACAAAGAAAACTTATTCAGACCTTCTACTAGAACAGAAATCCTTTCATAATATCAAAATAAGAACCTACCCCATAACTCCCTGAACTAATCAAAGGCCATAGTGAGCAGTTCAGATCTCACTTTCTGCACTTAAGATGAGATAAAAACAACTCCTTGCGAACAGTGTGTTACTGACACCTGAGGAATCTCTAAGAAAAATGATGAAAAAAATCCAAACAAATACATATTCAACACCCCAAAAACCCTTAGCAGAATAAAAATAGGATGTGTTATAACTAAAGTTGAAACATACGTCCCAAGCCCACTCAGATGTCACAACTGCTAAAGATTTGGACACTACAGAGAAAAATACACCAGAGCTCCTGTATGTAAAAGATGTGGAGAAAGGAACTGTGAACAACCACAGAACTGCAGATTATAAATAAAACCATGCAGCTGATACAAAAAAGTGAAGTATAGAAAAAAGAATATCAAATAAAACCCACAAAGAATCTCCTACTAAAAACTTGTTGAAAATTCCATAGTAACAACTTGTACAAATGTGGCCTAGCCCAACAACAACCCAACCCAAAACTAAGATGATAACCCTAATGAAAGAACTGAAAAGCTGAAAGCTTGACCAACCTGACAACCAGGCCTACTATTGAACCAGACCCAAAGAAGAACCCTCAATCTTAGACTGATAAAACTGCTCCCCTCCTCCCCAAGCAAAAACACAACTCAAACAATAACAAATCCAAGCATTTATGATATCTCTACCAAAACTAATAAACCCCCACCCCCAATTTTAGATTACAATGAAAGCTCACCATTAATCCCAAAAGATCTCCCAGGAAAAGGGAATCTAGCAAACATAAATCTAAAATCTCTGCTGCTAGATAAAGAAAACAGATTCTAACTAATGGAAACCCAACCCAAGAAAGCTCTTCAAAATGGAAAAATCCTAAATATCTGAAAAAACCCCAACAAAATAAGATCAAAAAGCTTAGGAACCACAGAAACAAAACTAATCTAACCTTTTTGATTGCCCTGTGGCTGGGGCTGTAGAATACATCGACTGCTTCTCAGCAGAATCCTCCAACGAATGTCCTGATATGACACTAAATAATCATATGGTGAGTTTCCAATAATGCTGGTGCTTTGGGGAATGCGGGATACCCCTCTATTGCCATTGCTCCCAGGTTCACTTTGGCCTGGAGTGGTAGCACCTGATAAGGTTCCTATCTATGGCCCAAACAGAATTAAACCGTGCTTCCTTCACTATACTGATTTTTGCACTTAAACTGTGTATTTATTCTAAAATGAATTGTTTAAAATAGACCTGTTTTGACATTTAAACTGTACTTATGCTAAACTGAATTGCTCGAAATAGAACTGTTTTGACGTCTAAACTGTACTTATTCTAAACTGCTTTGACATTAACTCTGTATATTGACCAGTTGGCTGGGGCTGTAGAATACACAGACTGCACTTCTGCAGAGGGGTAAGACCTCCTCAATGAGTGTCCTGGATACAACACTAAACAATCTGATGGTGAGGTTCCAGTGATGCTGGAGCTTTGGGGAATGTGAGCACTCCTTCATTGCCATTGCTCCCAAGTTTACTCTAGCCCGGCGTGGTAGCACCTGATAGGGCCCTATCTATAGGTTAAATAGAACTAACAGCATACTTATGTTAAACTGAATTGTTTGACTAAACTGAATAGCTTGAAATAGAAATGTTTTTGACAATTAAACTGTACTTACATTTAAACTGCGTGCTTATGCTAAACTGAATTATTTGAAATGAACTGTTTTTTGACATTGAAACTGTACTTACACTAAATTGATTTGCTTAATATAGAACTGTTTTGACATTTAACTGTGTGTAAACAAAATCTGTACTTATACTAAACTGAATAGCTTGAAATAGAAATGTTTTTCACAATTAAACTACTTACACTTAAACTGCATACTTATCCTAAACTGAGTTGTTTGAAATTGAACTATTTTCATAAAAATGGTTTAGGTGTTAAATAACCTACAAAGGTTGATGTGCCATAAAACTAAATAAAAGAAGAAAAAAAAACATAACCATATTGACTGTTTTCAAAAGAATACTGCTTTAACTTGCTGTAAAAAAAATAATTCACTGTTTAAAAGCTTATTTTTATTTTATTTTCAAACATAAAAATATTTTAAAGATTGTACCAGAAATAAGTGAGAAATTACAAGTTGAACATATTAAGCTACAAATTTGTCATTTTCAGTCTTCAGACAATTACTAGCTCTAAACAATTAAAAATTGATTATTTTTGAGTTTTCAGCTTTTTATTGTAGCATATGACTATAGAGATGAAAACAATATAAAGGAAAAACTTAGTTATAAATACATAAACTAGATATGGTGTGTGTGTGTGTGTGCGCGCGCACACACACACTCCTTGTCTTCATTTACACTGTTGATGCTGTAATTTTTAATTTATAAAACACTGTAGTGGAGAGCTAGCCTATTTGGTATGAACTCAGGGGAAGGTTTATTATTAAAAATGATATGGTCTATTATGATAATCACTGGAAAGCATTGGTGTTGCAAAAAGTGAATTGTCCTAAACTAGTTCTTCACATCTAAGATTACTAATTAGATTTATAAGTAGTTGTTAGCACTGAAGATGTAAAAATAAATATATAGCAAATGTGTAATGCTTCCTGCATAAACCTAATATTTATAATAAAAATTTGATTAATCTTATGTCTTCTGTGGATTTGTCTTCTATTAAAGAAGACAAATCACGGATGACATAAGTTATATTAGGAAAAAAACAAAGTATTCTTATTCTTGCTGCCTCTGTAGTACAAATTTATTTCTTACCTAACATAGACTTGGGTTTGCTAAGAATTTTGTTTGATGATAAATTAGTTATTAGTTTGTTTTTTTAATGAACCATAACATTAGTTCAGTTCATTTATTTTAGGGTATGGCTTGTGTTGGTCGAACTAAGGAATGTACCCTGGTACCACCTGACCATTTTGGACCAATTCCTGGAGTGGATGTGGGAACCATGTGGAAATTCAGAGTTCAGGTATATATATTTTGGTGAAGGAAACTGCTTAAATATCATTTTAAAAAAATGAATGTATTCACTGTTTTATTCTGAAGTCTTTTAAAAAGTGGATATTTCTTTATTAGACATTATATTAATGTTTTAAGATGACATTTATATATAAGTGTTCCTTGTAAATTAGACTGAATACACAGAAAACTATTATAGGCTAAAATATGGTTTAAAAAAAAAAACAAAAAAAACTGGCTTCAATGTACATTGGTATTATCAGTTAGTGCAATGAGGTACAATTTTTGCCATGTTACTGTAACATGCATACAGAAATAGAATATTATCTAGTTTAAATAATTCAATTTGTGAGATGAAAAATTCTCTCTCGTTATAGGTCAGTGAAGCGGGTATTCACCGTCCACATGTTGCCGGTATCCATGGCCGAGAAGATGTTGGAGCTTTTTCTATTGTGCTCTCTGGAGGTTATGAAGATGATGTGGTAAGAAGAAATACACACTTTTCTTTTTCAAGATATATCTTGATGTTATATTAATACAGTATTAAACATAAAGAAGTAAATTTTTAATGATTTTTTTTTTTTTTTTTATAATGTAAAATTAATTTTCTTCTAAATCAAAGATACCAGGAATGTATGTCTTCTGGAACATGATACACTCAAAAGGTTTTTATTAACGATGTTACCAAACTCAACAGCAAAAATAGAATCAAAACTAAAATTGGATGAATGTAAATTTGAAAACTGGAAATAAATTTGTCGGTGATATAATTAGAATTTCAAAATTTATCTAAAATTTAAATTTATTATACTTCGTTTATACATATTTAAAGATAGATTAACATATAGTCGAATTGTACAGACATAAAGAATATCTCTTCAAAACTCTTGATAATACCTTAAAATGTTTCAGATAGAATAATGCAGATTACAAAAGACTGATCAAATTTAATCTACTTGACGTCATTCACATATCTAGATTTATAGTTTTTTCTTTCAGCAGATATTAGTGATAATATTTTTCTTTTTATTAATGTAGATCATGAAATCTTTTGTAAGGTTGATAATGTGTACTGATTTTTTTTATTTCTTAGGATAATGGAGATGATTTCACTTATACTGGAAGTGGAGGACGAGATTTGTCAGGAAACAAAAGGACAGCTGAACAATCCTGTGACCAGAGTCTTACACGTTATAACAAGTCAGTACTTTATCGGAAAGTGAGGGATGCTATTATTGATGATAATAATGATATGGGTGCTACCATTAGGAATTGTATGGATGTTATCAGTGTCCATCAGAATACTAACATAGGATAAATTCCATGTAATATGCTTAAATTTAAAAAGTTAAAGTTAAAAATCTGTATATTTATCCATTTGAAAGAAAGAAAATTTCCATTTCATAGATTGCCCAATCTGAAATCAAAATAAAGATGATAGATAATTCAAGAATAGTAGCAAAGGAAAATTAAACAGAAATGTCTGTAAAGGATTAGATAAATTTTAAGTCAGACCTATTGCATGTTTCAAATTTATAAAAAAAAAATTAAAGAATGGAGTTACAATGATTAAAATATTTCACCTAAAAAAATTTTCTAATACAAATGTCAGTATTATACAGTCCAAATATAGAGGGTTTAGTTTGGGAAGATTGCATTGGACCTATTTTCCTTGTGGTAACGACCTACCCACTTGGTTTGGAAAGTCATTATTTAAGATCTTTAACAAAAACAAAATAGGCAAGCATTAAACCCACTAAGAAGTCTTATGGTATTCATTAAATTAGCTTAGTCTTGTACTAAGTGGCAATAAAGAGGATTGGACAGGTATTCTGTTCTTTAGTGTATCTTGAAATTTCTATATAAAATTAATATTTTGTAGATTATTTGGATGGGTATGTCTTTTCTTTCTTTCTTATAAGTAGGTGGCCAAAGAACACCTTTACCAATAAAAATAGCAAAAATTTGGATGAGTTGAATAGATTTGTATAAATTAGTGGTTTACTCTTAATCCCCCCCCTTTTTATAAATCTTACTTTCTGGATTTGAGTTTGGCTTATAGGATATTCAAATGATACTGTCTACTTTCTAATTGAAATGTCCTCTTTCATTATTTATTTTTATTTTTTTTATTTTTATAAAAGTACTGATTGATTCCATATATTCATTGTTATCATTTAGGACTAGTTTGAAATATGTCATTTGGCACCTTATATAGTGATGGTTTGTAAGTTAGTAATGATGACTAGTAAGTTAGGCTTGCAAATCATTATAGTGAGTTCATTTCTCACTTAGCTTAAAGCTAGAATTACATGACTTAAATATGTGGAAATTAAAATGAATGTGGAATTTGATATTTTAGATATGCGGGATTTACTTTGTTTCTGCAAATTTTTTTACACCTCTCTAAATGTTCAATAGGCCAATGAGAATAAACTCTGGAATCAATGAAGGCCATTGGTCCATAAATTTATATTGATATCAGATGAGAAAATAGTTTTTTGTTAAAATAACCAGCTCTGAATAATTCATCTAAAATGGGTAGTATCTGCACTATGCTAGAAAAGTTTATATCGTAAATTTTATTAGGAAATATCCTCTTCTCTAATTGAGTTACAAATGGATTGTTATCCTCCTTTTTGATTTTTGCCTCTGGTCACCCTAATCTCAATACATTTCTTGTATTCCTGCCACTTTTTAGCAACTTTTGCTGGAAAAGATTTTTTCTTTCTTAGAGCTCTTGCCAGAAATTGTAATGCTGCTTTGGATGAAAAGAAAGGAGCAGAAGCAAAGGATTGGCGTGCAGGCAAACCAGTACGTGTAGTTCGTAACTGTAAAGGACGAAAACATTCCAAATATGCCCCTGAAGAAGGTAACCGTTATGATGGCATTTACAAGGTGAGTAGCATAAACAAGTTGGATAATAACTGAAAGTATGATCACATAACTTATTGAATTTTCTTAGAAATCAAAATTTTCACAATTGTATATCTGTGTCTACAAATTGGTGAAATACAATAGTGATCAGTGATTCTCAAAACACTTGATTCCCAAGGAGACATTTTAATTATGTGTATCTTTCTCTCTCTCTACTCTCAAAAGTATGTTGTTGAAAAAATGAGATGATAATTCAAAGTGGCTGCTAGATTGAAGAACAAGGAGTGAATTTGTATGACATGAAACTTTAAAAAAATCCACTGGTGTAGTTCAAATTAAATTATAGTTATCTCTTTTTAACAAATGTATTCAGTATTAAGATTTTGAGTTGGTATTAATTATATTCTCTCACTCAAAAATTCAACCTCCCTATTGTAAAGTAACAACAATGAAGTAGTGGTATCAAAACTCAATTACTTTATTCTGTATCAAGTGCAAATACAAAATTCCCCTGCCTCTAAAGACTAAGCTCTTTTATATCATCATAGGAGGTAACTTCTGTAGTTCAATACTTGCCTATAGAAGCTCCCATTATTTAATGGGTTGGTCTATTTCTACTCTATGTACCCTCTCCCTCCTCTGAATGCAGGATAGATTGATGTGGTCAATTGCAGGTTCATCTCTGAATAGGTTTGCGATTGTTCTAGGTTGTTAATTTGTGACTTATCAGGAATTGAACCTGAGACCTTCTCATAACAAATAGTAGGTTAGTTTAATCATAATAAGACTGTTTCAGACAATCAGAAGCTGGCTTGGGATTGTAGTGGGCACTACTTAAGACATGCACAAATTTGGTCAGTCACAAAAAGTCATTTGCCTGGGGAGATGCTAACGGTTTGAGCTATTTCACAAAGGTGCTCATGTGTTTCAATGTGACCATTGTTTTGCCTGATATTGGTCGTCTTCAATTGTACTGGACGTATTGAATCTGCAGTGTTGTCAATTTCCATGTCTTCTGGTTCATTCCTTGAAGTATTTGCTTGTTGTACATTAGGTGGTAAGGGATTATAATCCCTGTCAATCACCGTAGGGCATTCACCAGGTAACTGGTGGGACTGCAGGGTCTACTGAGGTAATTTACAGTTCTGGCTTTGATTTGGTTAATCTCTTTTCCATGTTGATATCTTGACCCTGCTGTGGAATGTTGTGGGTTATTAATAACAGGATGGATTGTTGAGGAAGTGATGATTGCAGTTGCTTGATTACTTCCATCCACTTGCACATGTTACTGTCAGTTACTGAGTGTCTCCATGATCTTCCCTGTTTTTGTCCACTGATTAGGATAAGGGCCATCCTGATTCTGGATCTGAACAGAATTGCGATTTTGTAATTCTCAAAGTGGGCAAGAATGTTTAAATGTGTTAGTTTCTCATGTCTTTTAGCCATTGCAGCCTCTTTCAGTTTACTAGTTTTCTTCCCCTTTTTACATATTTGGTACTTGTTCAGCAGGAAAGGGAGATGGTCTTTGATAACACTACTGTATGACATTTTAGCCGGAGACATGTCAAGGTCCTGGACTGGAGTGTTGTGATGGGACAGTAAAGCAGGGCTTGCATAATAATGACACAGTTGATCACTGCTGTTCATGTTATTTAAGTGTACACTTAGTAGTTATGATAGTCAGTTTTGCCCAGCCATTGCTTTGTGGGTAGTAAGCTAACAAAATGTTTCCGTATTCCCCAATTTCTAAAGAACAAGTCGAATTCTTCAGAATCTCCCTCATTGAAAGAAAGTTCTTCCAGTGCCCAAATGTGTGCAGAATCAAGTTTTAAGGACAGTACACACTGCACCATCCATTCCAGATGTTATTAGGGTCACTTCCACCCAACCAGTATATTGATCTGTGTATGTAACATAATTTCTACCGTGTAGGTAAAAAAAAAACTCAATCACAATTTGTTTATTAACAGAAAGAAATTTCCTGGGCATATGGAGACAAACCACAATAGTGCCAATTCCCAAACCCCAAAAAACCCAGCTCAGATTCATAAAACTACAGACTTATCTCCTTAACCAGTTGCTTATGCAAGACAATGCAAATAATAATAAACAGGCTGATTTGGCATTTGGAATCAAACAACCTTATCTCCAACTTATAATGTGAATTCTGAAGTAAAAAAGGCCCAATAGACCATTTAATAAGCCTCAAAACACATATTAAAGAAGTGTTCATTTAAAATAAACTATATTTTTTGATCTAGAAAAAGCTTATGATATGGCGTGGAAGTACTGAGTAATGAAGGGCTTGCATAACCTAGGTATAAAGGACAGATTGCCACAACTTATTGATGGCTTCCTATCTAAAAGAAAATTCAGAGTTTGCATTGACTCCACACTTTCAGGCGGGAAAAATCAGGAAGAGGGTATCCCACTGGGCAGTATATTGTCTGTAACCTTCAACATAAAGATAAACAATGTAATCAAGGAATTATCATCTGGAATTGATGGGTCTCTATATGTGGATGACCTCATATGTTTCAAATCAAAATATATCCACACAATTGAGCAAAAACTGCAACAGACTAAAGAAAATCAGCAGATAGGCAACAGTAAATGGATTCAGGTTCTCTATAACAATAACAGTGTGTCCATTTTGTCACAAGAAAAAAAGAAAAAAAAAACACATAATGACTTCAGCCTGAAACTTGATGGTTCAGAGTTTCCAGCTGTAGATGAATATAAATTTCTGGGGATAATATTTGACAAAAAACTAACATTTATTCCCCACTTGAATGGGGAGCTGATCGAAACACTATATTGCTGTTATATAGATCATCAATTTGATTAAAACTAGATTACGTGAATTTCATATACTGATCAGCTAGAAAGAGCTATTTAAAAACACTTGGCCTGATCTACCATGGAGGCTTAAGGTTAGTACTTAGTCTTTAGAATATCTCCAGCCAAGAATCTATATGTTGAGGCTAATGAAGCACCTGCAAATATTAGAAGCCACAGACTGGCCGTCCAGTACTTTGTCAAATTAAAGTCATGCCTAGAAAATCCTGTACACAATAATAGTTTTTATTCAAAATACAAAGAACTATTCCAAAAGAACGAAAAAGCCTTTGACCTTCGGATGGAAACAATCATTGGAAAAGTAGATATATGGATTTGACTGAAATTCATCAGACAATCATACCAGTTATTCCACTTGGACCATAAGGACCCCAAAAATAAACTTAATACTTAGTAAATTCTACAAAAATAAAATTCACCCTCTAATTTTCTGAGAGGAATTAGAAAAAGTTTGAGAGATATCCTAAACTCTTGCACATCTTCACAAACGGATCAAAACTGGAGAAAATAACAGGATGTACTACAGTACATAAAGGGAAAATATTTTAAGAAAAAAAAAAAAAAATCTCCCAAATGACACATATATTCAGTGCAGAAGCTTGCACAATCAACATGGCTCTTGACCTCATCTTGGAATCAAAGAATGACGAATTCATTATCTTTTCTAATTCGCTATCAGTGCTGGAAGCATAAAAAAAAACAGGAAATTTGATAGTCCATTAATAATAAAAATTCTATGCAAATTAAAACATTTATCAAATGATGATGAAGTAAAGATATGTTGGGTCCCAAGTCATACTGGAATTAGCAGAAACAACCAAGTAGATAAAGCAGCCAGGTCTCCTCTAAACATAACCACTGAAAAAATGTTTAAAATACCTTTTACAGACTTTAAAAATGAAAATAAATTCATTCTACAACAAAGACAATGCTGGAACAGTAATAAGCTAAATAAATTACTAGAAATCAAACCCACATTGGAGAGAATGGAAACAAGGCTACAGAAAAAATATGAAAAGCGGAAGTCATATTGTCCAGTCTTTGTATAAGTCATATAAAGACAACACATTCTTACTTGAATCAAAGCAGCAACCAACATGTCATGCATGCCAGACCAAATACGCTGTGAAATACATTCTCTTGAATGTACTGACCTGGCCCATGTAAAAGAAACCTTTTGTAGTGTAAAAATATGATGGAGCTGTTCCAAAATATTGAAATAAAAAATGTAATGTCATTCATAAAAGCAATAAATATATAAAGAAAAAGCCATAAATTTCAACAAGACCAAATTTCTCCTACAAACTGTTCCTCTACAAGAAATATTTCAACAAAATCTGATCCTTTTCACAAGCTGTTCCTTAAAAGAAAAATCTTTTTACTACAAGATGATTCTGTACAAATAAACTTTCAATAAAGCCAGATTCTTTCTACACACTGTTTCCCTACTAATAAAATTCCAACATAACAGATCTTTCCGTTTCCCTATTTTTTATACTCTATTTGGCATTAAATGACTGAGGAGGTTGATATACCATAAAACAAACCAACAATTTGTTGGAAAAGGAGTCCAGGATAAGATGGCTACATCAAAGGCTCTTTAGGCTCTGATGGGATGATATTTGCAGATCTGACGTTGGGCTCTGGTCTGCTGGACACTGGCATCCAAACCTGCCCTAAATAGGCATTGTCTCATGTTTGCTAGCATGCTATTATACTCAGGTACACAGAATGAAGGGATTCAAAGCTATAAGAATTTTAGTATAAGGTACAAGAATTTTGTTATCCTTGATCAGTATATTTCCTTGTGCATCGGCCAAAACCAAGAAATCACAGATGGGAGGACCTGGCGTGATTTGGGAAGGCCAACCCACATATGCTCTGCTAGAGTCTGTTATTCTTTATCAGCGGTTGCTGCAACAATCCTATCTCATGTGATAGCCCTCAGTCTGGAGTCATGTTCATATGTGGATATGAATGCCACTTTGATTGCACTATTGACTGCATCAGTTGTTTTTGTCTTGTAGGCTGAGCATCTACACATCTGTTGTGTATGCTTAGTTGATATTTAAGAATTTCTGTCAACCTCTCTGATGGGATCCATACTGGGTATCAAGAGGCATAGTTTGGTGTGGTATTAAGTTTCCCAGGGAGATGTCACTTAGATAATTTATACATTAGAGTGTGTTCCCTGAAACTAAAAAGACAGATTTTTTATATTCTCCAGTGTCCTATCTGAGAAAATTTTAGTGAATAGTTGATGGTCCATAATCACTAATAAATTAAGGCACTCCAATGTGAACATTCGACACTATTTAAGTTCGTGGGCCAGAACTAGGGCCTCACCTTCAACCTCGCCCATTAAGCTGGGGCTGTAGAATACACCAGCATGAATATACTGAACATGTAGCCTTGATGTTGCTAGGCGAATGGGTTTTCCCCTTGGCATGGGGCTCTGTGGTGGCTGGGAATCATGTTCAATGAAACTCACATCTAATTATATGAAGAACACAAATAAAACCCAACACATGCAGCAGTGACAAAAAAAAATTCCCAACAACCAACCAACAAAGCTGTCATGTGTGAAACAAGTGCAACTACAAAATCTGAGGTGGTTGTAAACAATGAGACTGCTGATCCAGGAGATGAAAACTGTCATAGAAGCAGTTATTGAAAAACTCTCCAAAGACCCAAACACCAGAGTTGCAACAAGCCAAGAGAGACAGGCAAAGCCAGACAGGAAGAGCTCAGGAGCTTTCACTTCCAAGGTGACTTCTGTCATTGGGCCATTACAGACCCCATCAAGAATGAGAACTACTCCATGAAAGGACAGATTTGAGCTCATGGAAACGGAGGCCCCCATTTGCCAAGTTGGGAAAATACAGATGAACACCAAAGCAAAAAATGAAAAACCAAGAAGTGCATTCAAAGTGCCTCAAGTCTCCTATAATAATCTATAAATATTGCAATGCTCAGTGATCCACAAAACCCCTACGAAGAACCTATAGTATAGAAAGTATTAACCTGTGAAGAAAGGTGAGCTCAGGTTTGTTCAGAAATGTTATTAGAAAAATCTTTACACACCATGTGTATTTAAACAGGATTTGACATTGAACAATTTGCAGTGTTTGATATGGCATAAAACCAAACCAACTTAGGAAGAACTGTTTTTGACATTTGAACTGCATACTTATATTAAACTAAATTGTTTGAAATAGAAGTTTTTACATTTTACTGAGTGTAAACAAAAACTACTTATATATGTATAAAAATGGATTTGGCATTAAACTAAGATAGTTGATGTGCTATAAAACCAAACCAAATCACCTTCGACCAGTGAATAGTGGGACTCTGTATCGTTGGTAAAGCAAGATATGGCCAAAATGATTTTCCAATGACCCTTCCCAGAATTTGGGTTCGTTTCACTCGGGCAATACTTTTGAAAAAGGAAATGACCAACTCCTGTTTTCTATGATCTGTTGATCGGCTTATTGATCTGTAGTTTAAATGAAAAGAATAGAACTTCACTTACCTTGTGGTCAGAAAAAGAGTGGCACCCAAAAGTGATTCTTTTTTTTTTTTTTTTTTTTTTAATTTTTTATAAGAGTGCAGATCAGAAATGAGCGGCCTTTTTGGAGTGGGTTTGGTGAATATTAAGTCGAAGACCCATCAGAAGGGGTAATTTTTGCGTAAAGGTGAGCTAAGAGAGGACGTGGGTGAGTTTCAGACTACATGATCATGAGCGCATTGACTCCCATCCTCATTTTTCTGTATGATTACCCACTTAGATTCCTTGAAAAATTGGTCTAATGTTTCATCCCAATATTTTTTTTTTGAGCCCAGCAATATATGGAAGGGGTTCATCACCTCTGCTGGAGAAAATGCATTGGATACCTGGTTTACAAGTCCAAACAAAGAACATTTACTTCATGAGTTTAACACCATCAGTTGTTACCAAGAACCCAATAAACTTTGCCTCATTTTCAGCAAAATGGAATTTATCTGGGTTAAAAACAATTTCATTCTTCCTCCAATGGGCCATATGCTCAATTGTGTGCCAGAATTGAGGACTCCACAGAATTTTCCTGGTTGGTGTGAGCATGTTATATGCACTGGAGAAGTGATTGTGTATCCATTGTTCCAGTAGGTGCCTATTATTTTCTGTAGGAAGAAATGGGATGGTTCTAGGAATAGGTGGAATGGGTTCTCTACATGGGTATGTGCAATTGGCTATTTCCTTAGCAACCTCTGTCAAGTTGAGATGGGATATCTGGGTTTGGAAATCATGTGGCAATAGATGGTAGATTCTGGGTGTAGATTCTGACAAGTAAACACCAGGCATGTTGTTTGACATGTAAACTATCTGTTGTGTCTCGTTTGAGCCAATTCTTATATACATGAACAGCATGCCTTTTATATTAAGCTGGTTGTCTGGTTGCCTATCCTATGATTAGTTTGCTCAAGATATCTTTCTGGGCACCTGTACCATTTTAATATCTCTGGTCCACTTGAACAAGTTTGAGCTTGTGTATCAGCAAGCATAAGGCTGCAATAACTACTTCGGCTAATTATACCAGTCTGAGTGCACCTAATTGACCTATGAGTTCTATTATCAGTGACAAGGGTGGATCTGTGACACCTGCTTTAAATCACTCCCTATTTCACAAAAAATGAGGCACTGCTCTGGATGGTATGAAAACAATTTTATGACTGTTGATCTCCCAGCATAGCAAGTAGAGCTGGGGTCTTTCAAACCACCGTTTGAAAAAGTGAGTGAGCTACTGTCAGTCTTGCACCTTGTTGATGTTTGTGGTTTCCATTCCAACCGTAACAGATTTTTGACATATATTTTTTTTTTAGGTTGTCCCTAATTCTACCATTGACACACTAGTTTTGCTGTTGGGCAATATCTTCAGCTTATTGACCCAATGGAGTGAGATGTCTTCCTGCACCCTGCACAAGAATTCTGGCAAAGAAACAGATTTTATTTTTTGGGGGTTGGTTGAGCCGCCTGACACTTGTGACCAGATATCTGTTGGTAGGATGAGGTTGACAGGTGGACTTCATTTTGTAACCCTGTAGTTGATTTGTCCGTCATTTCCAAACTGCCTAGTCTCTCAACTTTTGCTCAAGTGTAGTGAGGTTGACTGCTTCAACCAAAACTCTACTCTGGTGGTCCTTATTGGCAAGTCCTGCTATCATCTGCCTAGCTGTCACTTGAGTAGCAGGCTTTTTGTCTGCTGCTTTCTGTGTTGGACAATCAACTGTGAACGAACAAAATTTAGCTTGAGTTTGTAACCTTGCTAAAACCTGGATAACTGACTCGCCTTCAACCCAACATGTGGATTGAAAGATTTGCCAGTGAACTTATTTGTTGTTGTGAGTGAGTTTATCAATAAACAACACTGAATCCAGAAAAGGTTAACAAATAGGTTCGTTATATTTTGGTTCAATGGAATTTAATAAATAGAATCAAATGCACAACAGTTATGAATACTTTGTGAGATTTGCTAGTCCTGCTAACCTCGTCTTTTATGTCTTGCGTTGGACAAGTCCAATTTCCTAGTAGGGTAATATCCTCCCTTACAACACCTCCTCTTCTGAGATTTCATTTCCTCTAGAAGCCATACCTCTTCCTTTTGGGATCAATATCCAGGGTTTTTGATGGATTTCTTTTCCTTTAACTATTTCTTCTTATATAATTTTTTCCCCGTATAGGTACATCAATCAAATCATATAACACCATCATTGGTTCTTCCAATCTTGTATCTCTACTGTCTGAGATCCATTTCTTCAATTGGTTTAGGTGGCGTTTATGTATCTACCTCAGACCTTTAACCATGTATAATAATACTCTGCTGACACATTTTCCAATTATGTCTTCTTCCCAGTATTCTTTATTCTTTTTATAAATTTAAAGAATATTTTGTCACTTGGGTTGAAATATTTAACTGTATCAGTCTTATTTGAATCTCTTTCATTCTCTGGCAGCAGTTTTTCAAACACTGATCTAACTTTCCTAGCAAACTTGAATTGTACCAGTAACATACCTGACACTGTGCTAGGATTAGGTGTGATACAATATACTTGTTGGAAATGTTGAATTCCTATTTCCTTCAATTTTCTACTGTCATATTTCTTTAGAGCTCTCTTCAGTATATTGAACCTCTCTACCAATCCATTTGATCTTGGATTGAAAGGGGGTGTTGTGATATGATTGATTGCAAAGGATTCATAGAACATTTTAATGAGGCTACCTGTTAGCCATTGGTAGCAACTTGTAATGCTTAAGGACAGGATCCTGGTGGTTGAGTAGTCTATGACCTGGGACCAAAGAGGTCACATGACTTGCAACACTACTCTGGCTCATACTGGAGTAGACAGTTGGTCAGTCAGAAAGGCCTGATTTGATCAATCGACTGGTCATGTCAGCCCTTTTTCAGATTTTTGCTTAAATCTGAATCCAAGAGCAATGGCTGTTGTGTCAATCATACTGAAGAAAGACCCATACCTCTCCTGTCCTTGGATGAGCAATTAGCTTGAGAATGAAAACCCAGGAACTCAATGTAACTGCCTATCATCAACATGAGTATACTAATTATGTAGCCCTGATATCCCTTGGCAAGTGGGTTTTCCCCTAGGCATATCCCCAAGTGGGACTCCAAGGTGGATGGGAAGCATAGTCAATTAAACAAAATAGATATGAATACCTATCTTCGTAAGAGACTAAACACTTACAGAGGTGTGGTAAGAAACAAGGACCTATCCCTATGCTCAATCGAAGAAATAAAAAAGGAATTAAAAACAATATTATAGACGTCAAAAGAATCACAATCAGGAAAAGTGCATCCCAAATCCCAGAATTGCCAGCAATATGGACATTTGAAAGAAGCTTGCCGAAAGAAATCAGTATGTGTAAAATGTGGTGCACATGAACTAGACCATACAGAAGATATGTGCACTAATAATATAAACTGTAGCAATTGCAATGAAAGCCACAAAGCAAATTCAAAACAAAAAACAAAAAGAAGAGAAATCTTAAAAATCAGAATCACACTAAATATTAGCTTCCCAGAAGCAAGAAGACTTGTAGAAAAGCCCTTCATTTTTGCTAAAATCACGGAACCTAATAAATGAACTACAAAACTTAATTGATATCCTAAAAACCACAATACCTAATATAGAAAAAACTTTGTCAATTAGCCAGACACTCCAACAACCACTACCCAAAAAATGAAACACAAAGTACAAAAAATAGACATAGAACAACTTCAAGAACAAAGAAAAAAGAAGAAAATCAAAACCCGACTCCAAACCTCCCTATAGAAACTAAAAACAAATTTAAAAATATAGAGTAAATTGAAATGGACTCGGCACTCACTATCAAAAAGCCAGAGCAACTTAAACAAAAAGCACAGGCTCCTATTGGCCAGGTTGGAAGAGTGCATACAAACGCCAAAGTGAGCAATCAAAGACCAGGAGATGCATTCAAACTGTCCCCAGCCAAATTTGATGGAGTCCCCTTAGCATCAAGAGCAAAACACCTGTGGGAATGAATAAACAGTGCAATGCTCAGGAATCAACAAAATCTCAACAAAGATCCTATAGTCTACAAAGTATAGATAACGACACAGACCACATAGTTGCCAGCCTTGATTTGGAAGGTATATCTGTGGCGAGAGAAATCAAGCACGCGGCAGCTCAAAGCGTGCATGAATATCTCTAGCGTGTAAAATGAGATCAGGGATAGAGAAACCTGCGATTGGGAAGATGGAACTTGCATCCTTCCGATCGTGAATAGTGTTTGGCGTCACAGCTACCTACACGCTGACGCGCATGTAAATTACTGCATTGTACGATTGACCCAGATGTGTTTTGGTACGCTGATTTAAAAATCCTACCTGAATGGATGAGAGACAGGTGTTGGGGGGAAAAAGTTGAAGTGACGCAGGACAAGACAAACTGGGCTGAAGGACTGCTAGAAGACTGTTGCAGGAAAAAGGGATATTTTTCAGCATAGAAATTCGGCTGTTCACCTTCTATTAAGGAGAAATTGATTCCACGTATTCAGTTACAAGAGACTCTTTTCTTTCTGTTGCTGAGGTGGCATGCCATCCACCCTGTTTTATTACAATAACAAATAACTACAATACTTGAAATCATTTAGCTGTGTGCAAACAAATGAGCTCAGTTTCTTTTTCAATGTTACTTACAAATCATCCCCTTAAAAGTAAAAATTAAATTACTAATTAACCCCTTACATTTTATGTATATTTATTTAAATGTGTACAAACAAATGACATGTTAAATTATTACTTTTACATAGGAGTTTTCAAGACCATTCAACTGTGCTGGCAAATGATTAAAAGTAAATAGAATGATTTGTATGTGAAATCATTTAACTGTGAAAAAAAATAAGCTCAGGCTTGTTTTAAAATGTCATTAGCAAAATGTTTACAAATCATGCATTCCTATCTTACTGTGTAAACAAATTGCTGATGTTGAATGTTTGTTTTATGTAGCAGTGCTTGGAGCCATTTGGTTGTGTGCAGACTGGTGGGCTCTAGCTCATTTGGAATATTATCTACTAAGTATTTTTTGGAAATCTTAGGCTTAATATTTGTATAGATGAAATTTTGCATTGAGTGACCTGCAAGGATGAATATGCCATAAAACCCAACAATCCAAACTAGAATGTTTTGAGTTTTCAAAAAATATTTTCACTAATATCTGGCCAAACATCATAAAGACCCCTAACCTAAGCTCTAAAACCCACATAGAAGACAAAACCAACCTAACCTTTCTTGGCATTAAATGATCTACTGAGGTTGATGTGCTGTTGAACAAAACTCACATTTTATTTTCTTCATAAATAGTTTGCATTTTCCTTCACTTTATTTGAAGCAAAAATGAATTTTTTTTTATTCTTTTTTTTTTTTTAACTTCGCGAATATGTTCAATATGTTCACGTGTTTCACTTTTTATTAGGATATCATCCAGATATGTGATAGCAAAATCAAATTTCCAGGCATCACATCCATAGCTTGTTGGAAAATTCCTGGGGGCTACTTTGATCCCAAAAGGTAATCTGTTGAATTTATAGATCCTGTGATGTGTATTAAAGGCAAGAATTTTAGAACACTCATCATCTACAGGTATCTGCAAATGGGCCCAAAAGATTTAATTTGGAGAAATACTTTCTACCGCTTAACTGGGCAAAAATTTTCTTGTGGATTTGGGCTGTAGTATGAATATGTTTGTAAACAATCATTCACTTCTGAGCTGAAATTCTCACGCATTCTTATTTTCTGGTTCTTTTCAATATAAGCATATGGTGAATTCTGCAACACAATTAAATTCTCCTTTGAATCTCAATATTTTTCCAGACATTCCACCAGTAATCTTTTTCGAAAACATTAACCTTGGTTTACTTAATCTGTTCCATGTCCATTCCTTTAATATTAGTAAATCAGACCCAGTGTCAAGCTAAAAACTTACAGGTTTCCCATTAATCTTAGTATTTACATATTTTCTTTTATGTTCATTAGTCAAAGCTTCAGTGGAATTCATATATTCACTGTATTTCTAAACTTCCTTTTACTTCAGTTTGATATGCAGTGTGTGACTTTTTGTATGGAAAGACTTTTAAAATGTAATTGTTCACAGGTTTAACAAATGTTTTGTTATTTGATCTTCCTCAACTAGGTTTAGATTATTCAAAATTTCTCTTGCCATTCTTATTTGTTTCCTTCTGTACTGTGTGCATTTGAAAATTTTCTTTAGCCTCAATCTTTTGATAATCATACCAGAAATTTTCTATTGTTATATTCCTCTGCTACTTTCTCTAGGGTTAAAATAGTGTCTTGCACAAGACTTGTTAAAATTTGTGCTTGAATTTCAGTATCTTTATTTGCCAACAAAAGTAATGAATATCCTATAAGTGAGATTAGTTACTCCCACTAACCTTGTCTTTTATGCCTTTCATGGGAAGAGTCCAACTTTCTTGTTGGGGTAATATCCTCCCTTACAACATTTCCTGAGATTAATCAGATGTGTGACTAAAGCCTTTCCTCAGTAGCTGAATTAAAGGTTTCAGCCAATCCAAGATCAAAAAGGAGCCTGTTGATTCCAGGTAAGCACGTCATTCCTAGTTAGTTGTGTATTTCCACAGGATTAGTAAGCTGGCACATCTCCTTGTACCAGGCCCATGAGTCAAGGAATAATTCCCAGTCATTGTTGGTTGTGTTAGATTCAATGATAGGATGATCTAGTTTCTTTGTGTTAGATGTCTGCATTATGTTAAGGGTTCTATCTCTCCAAAAGGTAATAATTTTCCTCTAGCTTTATCATCTGTTGCATGAGTTAAGCAATTAAGTTGAGAGCCCTGTCTGGTAAACATGCTGTCTTGTTTCTTCTCATCAACCAAATCTTGATTGTAGTGCCATGTAAACTAACAACAACAAAGTAGTAGTATTGATACTCAGTTACTTTATTCAGTATCAAGCATGAATACAAAATTCCCCTGACTCTAAAGACTAGGCTCTTTTATATTATTGGAGGAGGAAGATACCATTTTTTAATGGGATGGTCCATTTTTACTCTATACCTATGAGCTTCCCTTCCAAATGGTGTTTTGACTGAATTTTTTGTATAGAAATTATTAAGAGTGAAAAGGTGTTGCTTTGTAATTATATGACTGTTGTCTGGCTGGTAGAAAGTTTTTTTATTTTTTTTATAATTATAGGTGTCTAAACATTTGTAAACTACTCTATCGGGACTTATGTCCAAGCTTACTTAAGGGCTCTGTGAATTGTTTAGCAAGTCTTTATAGAATTCCGAGAAACCAGTCTATTCTCAAGTTTAATACCAAAAAGTCAAATAATTTTGATATATGTATATATACAGAAAACCACCAATAAGAATGACCTCAAATTTTTACTTGTGCCATGACAAAATCCAGAATATCTCGGAGCCTTCTGGAATACAGCCCTGAAAACCTACCAGATGTAAGAATTGAAAAATTATTAGGAAAATTATCCTAATCACTTAATGCAAAAAGGAAGGTATACAAAATAAAGCCAAAAGAACGAGATAAAAAAGATGAGCACCCAATACATAACAACCAACAACCTCTTAAGAAATTACTCATCATAAGTTATATAGTAACAAGCACTTCCCAAACAATCAAAAATGTATTCAACAACAAACAAAAGAGCATCTGAAGCTGGAATTTATGAAATAGCCTGAAAGCAATGTTGAGAAAAATATATCCAAAATTTTCAGAACCTTTAAGAAAAAAACTGATGGATATGTATATGGCAGGGAATTGAAAATAATTTATTTAATGCCATCGCATATGTGAGCAAAAATACAATTTATGATGATGAAACTAGAGAGAGAGAGAGTGCAGTAATTTATGAATCTCTTAATGTCAATTTATGACTAGGTTTTTACAATATAATCTCTTTCCTCATTGAATTAATACTCAAAGAATATAGACTACAAAAAAATCACCAAAAAGGAAAAACTTTTTTTTTTAATATATAACTAATACAGTACATAATTTAAAGGAAAAAAAAAAGTAAGCTTATCTCCTTTTTATTTCGTTTCTGATGATGCTATTCCAATAGTGAAACATGTCAGAATTTCTACACACTTTTTTTCTTGTATCACGTTTCATTCTAAAGCTTACCCATGTGCATGGTCACTAAATTTGTTAACCAGAATGTCTCAGACTGAAACAAACTGAATTAAAATAAAATTTTTTATTTGAAACTGCATAGATGATAATACCGTAAAGAGACCACTTAAACACAAATGCGTGTGTCCTGATATAGTTTCTAACTTTTATAGTTTTTTTTTAACCTTTTAAAAGCTTTATTTAATATTCACACTTGATTTTTGGCCAGAGAGTTAAACCTTTTTACAAAAACTTTTCTATTTATTTTTGTTTTAAAATATTTACAAGTTTTTATTTCTTCTTATTGAAATTGTCATAAAAACTTAATTTGAATTGTTAATTCTTTTTCAGATTGTGAAATACTGGCCTGAAAAAGGTAAATCTGGTTTTCTGGTTTGGCGTTATCTCCTCCGTAGAGATGACCCACAATCAGCCCCCTGGACAGCTGCTGGCAAGAGGAGATGTAAAGAACTTGGCCTTCGGATGCAGGTAAATTGGCTTTTTCTCTTATAAGTGTGTGTGTGTGTACACACAAATCATTGCTTAGTTCAACACAAGCTAGCAACTGAGGATGGAAACCTGACCTGTAAAACCAGCTTGTTCAAAATAATTATTAAAGCCAGTGATTAGTATGCTTATTACTTATCAATGCACAAATAGTAAACTAACTTCATACAAAGCATTCAACTTACGTTTTTGAGATATGTAATTTTGTGCATAACTCCGATAGGTCATTGAAATATTCCATGACAAAGAGTTGGGGCAAATTAGAATAAGAAAATTTTTTATTGTAATACTAACCAATCAAAGCAAGTGTGTCTTGTGTTACTAAAACTATAAGAACATGATGATGTAAGGACTCCAAAAAAAATTTATGTAAAGTAATAGACTAAGTACAAATAATAAAAATTTAGCAAACTTTCATGGTAACTGTTTCTAAAGGAATGTGGCAAGATTGCTTCAAAGTGGTTGGTTGTACTGCATGTCAACCCTTGTTGGGTTATTTATACTGAAGTCAGTTTAACAATTATGGTCCCCAATTATATTATCATACAAAAACATATTTTCACTTATTTTAAACAAGTAAATGGTTCATACTTAGTTGCAACTCAATTCAAGCCAGGAAGCTAATAGTTAAGCTATAAAAACCTGGTAATTTTAGAATTCTTCAGTAAATCAGTGTAAATACATATTTATTTTCTTTTAAAAAAAAAAAAAAAAAAAAAAAAAATCTCAGAAATTATAACCTCTCTCTGAGACTTTTATATGAGTAATAACTTGTGTGTATGTTCAAAAAGTTACAAACATTTACTAATCCAACATGTTTATTACTTTACAAATAAAACATTGTGTATATGTTACCAGCACTACTATGCTAATTTTCAATACAGTCGCCATTGCGAGTGATGCTTTTTTCTCATTGATGTGGGAGTGCATAAATACCATTATTAAATAACTGTAGCCACCTTTGCACCCCTGTAACACTAATATTATCTGTATGGAACCACTTCTTTGAATACATGATATTTTGAGTAATCCAATCATAATTTAAAGGAATCTATTACAGTCTATGCAGTAAAACATTCCAACCATATCACTCTTAAATATAAGCACCTTACACATACTGCAGATTTGGATGTCTCTCTGTTAATGTACTATCTAAACTGAGACTTATTTCTTACTTATTGCCAATTAACCAGGAACAGAAACATGTTTATGGTGAATTTCTGTTGAATTCACTTTGAATGCAAAAATTTTATCACAGCTTGCATCTATTGTGCAGTCATCTTTATTGCTCAATATTAAAACTGTTCTGGCTGTTACTAGAAGTATTACATACTTCTGCTCCTTTTGTTGCTTTATATTTACAGCTTTTGTGATGTTTTTCTAATGAATCAATGCATATTTCTAATTTGCTTTTAATCATCTCACTTGTTTGCCTTGTCAGGGCTCAGAATGCTCTGACTGCATCTTCTGTAGAAGGGTAAGATCTCATCACCCCCAAAAAAAAGGATTTACTGGATATGACACTAAACTACATCTGGTGGTGAGGCTCCAGTTCTCTCCCAGGTTCATTCTCATCTGGAGTAGTAGTACCAGTTCGAGTCCTATCTATAGATCAAATAGATCTATTTAAAAATCATTCATATTTGATGGGACCATGTTAAAAAAAAAAAATTAACAGAAATGGTAGATATGAACATATAACATGCGATTTCCTAACCTCTAGGCATAAAATAATCCTAGATGAGTTGATGTACTGTTAAAATCAGTTGACCATCATCTCTCACTTGTGTGTGTGGAATCTGCTTAAACTGACTACACTGGAATCATCAGTTTTGGTTCCAATAAGTTGTATAAAAAGAACAGAAATATACAGGATGGAATGGTAAAATTGTTGCCCTAGAAAAGACATGTTTCCATTTTCGTTTAATGAAAACCGGTTTTCTTTTTTTGTTGCAGACCATCTACTAGTTGGTCAGTTGTGTACAAATCCCAAGAGCGATAGAAGCCTTCTATCATGTCTGAAAGTGACTCTATGTTCAATGAGCGAGATCAGAGATGCGCCGCTGTACCACTCATGCACTCTACCAATCTAAGTTATGACAACAGGACCATTGCCAGCACCCTCAAAAGGCAAATCTGGATTGCCACGAATAATAGGGACGTGCCCAGGGTGATGAAAACAAAGTTTCCGGCTACGGCTATGGTCTTTGGTGTGGTTTCAAGTGATGGCCACATCATGCCACTTCACATCTTTGAAGTCGACTTGAAAGTCAACACCAAAGTATACCTGGATGTGCTGAAGAGTGTGGTGATCTGGTGCAATCAGGTGGCTGGTGGCAGACACTGGGTGTGGCAGTAGGACTCGGCGCTGGCCCACAAGTCCAAAGAGACCCAGGCTTGGCTTCAGAAGGAGTGCTACGACTTTGTATCCTTCTCTCACTGGCCCCACCTCCTCCCCTGACCTGAACCTGCTGGACTACTTCGTTTGGTCATACGTCGAGAACATCACCAACATGACCTCCCACAACACCAAAGCCAGCCTGATCACTGCCATCTGCCAAGTATTCGCCAAGCTCCCGCTGGCACTTGTGGAAAAGACATGCTCCCAGTTCCGGATCCGTATCAAGTCGGTGATTGAGGCTGAAGGCGGCTACATTGAATAGATGTCAACTCTACTACATAATTAAGTTACCTGAATTGATTTTTTCCGTAAAAGTTTTAAAAATGAAGCTGTAGTGTTGTTTTCTTTAGGACAACAATTTTATCGTTCCACCCTGCACAGGTTTGATTTTGTTTTTGCACAATTAGTCTAAAAAGCAGGCATTCTTTGAGGTTAAATTTTACTGCATTACACTTTCTGTGTTTGGCATCATAACTGTATGCAAATTCTTGTATAGATATAGCTTGGCAATATATAAAGCTAATGAGATGCCAGTTGGTAATAAGAATACAAATGTATGCAAAATAAAATTAAAAACAAGTAATCCTTTTGTGATTTTTTTTTTTTTTTTTTTTTTTTTTTTTTAAGTATCCAGAAGGGTATTTGGAAGCCCAGAACCAAAAAGAAGAAATTAAATCTCCTAAAGACAAAAAGAGAAAATCATTAACAGGTAAGTATCTGTTAAAAGTTTAACTTGCTTATGAAGAGAAAAAAAATGCATGAAATGGAGGAATTATAGTACAAGAATTTCTGGGTTTTGTTGGAAATTACTCTTACATCTAGGTCTCCCTTTGACTACTTATAGATATTCTTCAAAACTATCAGCCTCATCTTGGGTTTTCTTCCATTTGTGCATAAAAATATTTAAAGTTTCATATCTTTAAAACTACTCTAGACTGAAATAAATTGAAGATGTCATCTTCAGAAAACTAGCTATAATAGAAAAACAAAGACTGAAAGTTATTTAAATCAATTTCAGTAACTACTTTCTTTATCTTCATTTTGCTGATTTACATGAATATTGAGTGTAAAAATTCATGCATTGGTGAAAACTATATTTTCTTTAATCCTGGATGAGTCAAGCTTCAAAGAATTTGTTTTGATACTTCTGGTATATTTAAAGCAACTTTTTTTTCCTTTTCTCTCTTCATAACATTATTTCACTCCTTGAGAGTTTTTACTCCAGTTTTAACTAGTTTCTCACTGGAGTTTGAATGACAGCAGATCTCCAGAAGTCTTCTAAGTATCTAACTGATCTTGTGGCCTGGTTGGTCTCTTTTCTGTTTTTAATCTCCAGTTCCTCTTCTCTTTTCTAAGTCCTTGGGAACAGTTCCAAGCTCACCAATTGCCATTTCCTTCAGTTCTCTGGCATGATCCAAGTATTTTTCAGGCTTTGTTATTTTTACTCCATGGTCTTCTAGAATGATAAAATCCCCTAGATGGCCATCTGTTGGTGGTGACCTGTGATGCTTAAAGGTGTGATCCTGGTGGTTGAGCAGTAGTTGGCCTGAAAATTGAGTGGTCAAGCTATTCGCAACACACCATTTAGGCCCTTACTGGGCTAGACGGGCAGTCAGAGTGGCCTGATTCAATCAGTCGGCTGGTCATAACAGTCCTCATTTGGATTTTGCACAAATCTAAATGAGTATGATGGGTTTTAGGTGTTATATAGTCATATGCTGGATACAGACTGACGCAATGAATAACGACGAGCAAAGTCTTTAGAATAATATGTACCTCTCACTTTATTGTAAGTGTTCGAAAAGGGTTGTGTGGGGTTCTACTGTGAGAGGGAGCTGGAGACCGAACAGAACTGCAATATATTGACCCCCACTCTTATGGCCATCAGCGTTGTCTTTCTCATTCTCCAGGGCTGCTCAACCGGAGGCCCAGGGGCCCAGCTCTCCACTGGATGATAGCTTTCTTTACTGCATCATATCACCAACTGGTCTGGTCCCCAAACTCCATCGGGGTTCCCGAGGGCCCCTTCAGCCGGGTGTGGCTTTCCCTACCACAACTTGTCTATAACTCCGTCTGATCTCTAACTGTAACTCCCTGACTTCTGTCTTGACTGAGTTATATGATATTTCAACGCCCACTCAATCGCCTACTGGATCTTTGGAATGGCATGTTTGATCGTCATCAAGCAGAAATAACTGTTATGCAGTTCACAGGTCACTCTCTTCCGGTGCATCAGTCTATGAGTGTACCATGGGAATTTTAGCTTGTCCCATTTTGTTAGCCAATTTCCGCCCACGTGATTTCCTCTCATAACTGCCATTGGAATGTGTCACTTCCTTCCGGCGCATCACTTTGAATGGCATTTTTGGCCGGGTCGAAGGTCAAAATACAACATAGGGTCAATCATGCTGTGGAAAGACTTGTAGCCCTTTCAGTCCCTGGATAAGTAGTTACCTTGGGAACAAGAACCAACTGACAAAATGAAATTATCTAACCCCAGCATAAGTATAATGAACATGTGGCCCTGATGTTGCTAGGCGAATGGGTTTTCTCCTAGACACATCCCTACATGAGGCTCTGAGGTGGATGGGGAGCATGTTCAATGAAATTCATACCTGTTCACATGGATAACATAAATAAAACCCAAGCAAAAACTGTTTCTCTAAGGACGTACAAAACTCTACAATAGAAATGAAGAAAGGAAACCCATCATCAAACTAACTGATGGACAACAGAATTCAAAACTCTCGAAGAACCTGGTTCAGACCTGAAGTCAAAACAGTGGAATGAAACCTTAATAAAGCTGACTCTTAAACCACACATAAAACTATCAGTTATGGGATATAAAATACTACAATGGAATTGTGGACTAAAAGCTAATTATAATGAATTACTAATTCTACAAACGAAGCCTGTTATTTGTCTTCAGGTAACCTTCCTCAGAGATAAGGAAATAAACTTTTGAGGGTACCAACAATATAATTATATTGAAAATACTGAGCGTAAAGTCTGTGGATGTCTATCCATAATAATTAAGAATGATATACCTCATAATAAAATCAAATTAAAAACTGAATTACAAGCAGTCACCGTAAAAGTGACATTACATAGACCAATAAACCTATGTTCAATATACCTTCCTCCACATCAACAAATAGATGAAGAAAAGCTAGAGAATCTAATCCAACAGGTGCCCAAACCTTTTATCCTTCTAGGTGACTTTAATAGTCACAACACTATGGGGATGTAAAGAAAATGATACCAAAAGGGAATAAAATCGAAAATTTCGTTAATAAAAACAATCTATGCCTCCTCAACCCTAAAACCCCCCCCCCCAAACTTATCAACCCAGCAAATGGGATCATCTAGCTCCATTGTTCTAACCATATGTTGACCTATCAATCTTCTTGGACTTTTCATGAATGCATTTGATAATGCATGTGGAAGTGATTATTATTGAATTATACTCAACAATGAGGAAGTAATGCATGATCATATACCAACATGGAAACTAAGTTGAGCAAACTGGAAAAAATTCCATGAACTTTGCTCAAGTCAATAACCAGAAGAAAACATTCGAACAGTTGAAAAATTTAAGAGGACTTTAATAATTATAGCAGAGAAATGCATCCCAAAAAATGTCTCTTCTAAAAAGATAAACAGATCCTGGTTTGATAAAGAATGCAAAAAAGCAATAAACCAGCGAAAAGCTGCTCTAAGAAAGTTCAGCAAAGAATCCACTACTAGCAACTTTATTAAATACAAACTACAGAGGGCAAAAGCTCGCAAAACAAAAGAAAAAAGAATGCTGGCAAGAATATAATGGCAAAATTTATATTTCAACAAAACCCAAAACAATTTGGAGTATGATTTTTAAAAAATCAGGAAAGCGTAACCCATACCAGTTAAACACTTCTGTAAAAGATACTAAAATAATAGAAAAAAGTAAATGTATTCATTTTTGCAACAAACGAAATTTACACAAAGATCCAAAATTACATATTGAATGGGAAAACATTTCTTTTTGTCGAAGAACACAAGTATTTAGGAATTATTTGTGACTAAAAATTGAATTTCATATCACACATTAATTACATTAAAAACAAATGCAATAAAGCATTGCCACTCTTATGTGTCATAGCTCATACAAACTAGAGAGCAGATAAATAAATACTCCTAAAATTATACAGAACTATACAAGTTCCAAAATAGAATATGGATGTTTCATTTACTAATCAGCAAGAAAATCATACCTGAAGATTTTAAATCCTATTTACCATACAAGTCTACGACTGGCACTTGGAACTTTCAAATCATATGAAACCCCTCCAAAACTCAGATGTAACAATTAAGCTTTAAAATTTTACATGAAACTGAAAGGTGACCCTACAAATCCAGCACACAACAGCGCTTTTAGACGTGAATGTAAAACTCTCTTCAACAAAAAGAAAAAGCCTTCAAAACTTTAGGACTCAGAATGGAATCCATTTGCCAAGAAGCAAACATACCTATAACAAAAATCCATGAAACCTTTGCTTTCAAAACACCTCTCTGGAATATGATGACTCCAAAAACAGATCTAAGCCTCTACCAATATTATAAAGAAAAAACACACCCCATAACATACCAAGATAAATTCCAGAAAAATATCCAGATTTTCCATCAATCTTCACAGACAGATTAAAAACAAAAGATGCAACAAGTAGTACTATCATCATGAATAACATTCAAAAAAGAAATCATCTCCCAAAAGAAAACTCTATCTTTAATGCAGAAATTTATGCAATAGAATTAGCACTAGATCTCATCTCCAAAAATAACAAATCAGAGCACATTATATTTTCAGACTTGCTATCAGCCATAACTGCAATTAAAAACAAAAAGTTGAACAATCCTCTTATAGCAAAACTACTAATCCATTTAAATCAACTAAACAACAAAAAAGAAATGGTGCTTTGCTGGATACCCACTCATATCAGTATCAAAGAAAATGAGCTTGTTGACCCAGCATCATTTTGAGCTTCTTTTGCAACTATCTATAGACACTAATTTTAAAATACCATATACTAATATAAAAGAACACACACACACACACACACACATATATATATATATAGACAGAATTACTGGGATGAGTTCCCTAACAATAAAATATATAAAATGAATCCATCTCCACAAAATCGGAAAGAAACTCCAAAATAAATAGAAAAGAAGTGATACTCTCCAGACTTCATATTTGCCATACCCACTCACACCTCCTAAAAAGAGAGGACCCCTCAATATGTTCAACATGCAAAGTACCTCTCACAGTCTAATACACTCTCATAAACTGTAACAGGTTTAGACAAATTTGCCTAAAACATTACCAGACACACAACTGTAAGTTCCTCTTTAAAAACACCAAACTTGCGGAAATCTTGAGTTTTCGAAAAGAAACCAACCTCTTCATCAAAATCTACCCAAAATAAAAAAAAAATCCATATCCTAAAACATGCACAAAACAAAATCAATCCAACCCTCCTGGCATTAAATGACCCTCAGGAGTTGATATGCCATTTAAAAAAAAAAAATTATAACTCCTCGATGGCAAGTTCTTTAGGCCAGAATTGAGTGATCCATTAGTATCTCAAAACCCCTGAGAATTTAATCATTTTTATTATCTAGGACACTGGTTTGGTCAGATTTTAACTCTTTGAGCCCATTACACCAGTGTACCAATAGTACTTTTATTTTTCCTCCACACGAGTTTACCAGTGCATAGATCACACTCATTTGGCAGAGGGTAAATTTAAACTCAGAAACTCAGAACTCAAAGGGTTAATCTCTTACACAACTCCCAGTTAATCACTTTTTCCACCCTTTCATGGCTAGTCTTATGTTAGAATTCTTGTTGGTTGCTTGAATTTTATTTATGGCATATCAATCTCTTATGGGTTATTTCATGCTAGATCTTGTTTGTTTGTGTGTGTGTATATATATATATATATATATATATATATATATATATATATATATATATATAGTCATCCAAAGACAGACTGTTTCATTGTATCACAACTCTTCAGTGTGGCTAGACACATGGGACGCTTGAAGCTGGGATTGAAACCCGCCCAACTTTGTTAGACTTAGTATCAGACTGCTCGGCCAACAAGCATACCATGTCAACTCGGGACTTTACCAGAGTGCTCAATTCATTTGAAGAGCTTTTGCCTTATGCGAGCTGCAGCCGTAAATTCCTTTGCCAGAGTGCCAAAGCTCACTTGTTTACACACAGCTAAAATAGTTCTGAGTATTACTATCTAACACTAGTACTTATATTTTTTAGAATGAAGGAGTGAGTTAATCTAGTATGTCCAAAGTATAGCTGTGTGAGAGTGGTTTCTTTTCTTCTAGTATTATTAAGATCCAGCTCCCCCAGTCAGCTGCGGCTGTAGAATGTAACTACCCCTCTGCAGAGGTGCAAGACAAATGAGTGTCCTGTATATGGCACTAAACACTCTGATGGTGAGGTTCCAGTAATGCTGGAGCTTTGGGGAATGTGGAGTACCTCATCATTGCCATCACTTCCAGGTCCACTCTGGCCTTGAGTGGTAGCACCTGATAGGGTCCCATCTATGGGTGAAATAGAACTAAACTGCGTAATTATGCAAAACTGAATTGCTTGGAATAGAACTATTTTGACATGCAAACTGTGTACTTATGCTAAACTGAATTGAACACATAGGATCCTATTGATGGGGTAAATAGAAGTAAACCATAATTTCTTGAGTTTACTGGGGGGGGTGCATTTAAACTGTGTATTTACTCTAAACTGTATTGTTTAAAATAGAACTGTTTTGACATTTAAACTGCATACTTATGCTAAAATGAATTGTTCGAAATAGAACTGTTTTGACATTTAACTTTGTATTGCCCAGTTGGCTGGGGCTGAAGAATACACCGACTACACCTCTGCAGAGGGGTGAGACTCCCCCACAAGTATCCTGGATATGACACTAAACAATCTGATGGTGAGATTCCAGTGATGATAGAGCTTTGGAGAATGCAGAGCACCCCTTCATTGCCATTGCTCCCAGTTCCACTCTGGTCTGGAATGGTAGCACCTGATAGAGCCCTATCTATCGGTTAAATAGAAGTAAACTGCATTCTTATGCTATACTGAATTGTTTAAATTAGAACTGTTTGATTCAACTGAATAGCTTGAAATAGAAATGTTTTTAACAATTAAACTGCGTACTTATCCTAAACTGAATTGTTTAAAATGGAACTGTTTTTGACATTGAAACTGTACTTACTCTAAACTGAATTGTTTAATATAGAACTGTTTAGGCATTTAACTGTGTATAAACAAAATCTATACTTATACTAAACTGAATTGTTTGACATAGAACTGATTATTTGTATGAAAATGGATACAAAGGTTGATATGCCATAAAACCCAACCAACCAACTCACTTTTTTTTTCTTTTTTTTTTTTTTTTTCCTTTTTCTTAAATTGGCTGTACTTGAAAGAGTTTGTTGTGGGAATTTTTCTCCCATAATTGTTGCCTTTTCTTTGTAATTATTTGCCTTATTTTCATTTTGAGGTCAGTATAAGTTGTTGTTGTTTTTTGTTTTTTTTTATCGGGTACCATATTGAGTGCAGCTTTAGCTGACGAATTAGCTTTGTTTCTCTAGATTCCTGTATGGCTTGGGATCCAGCAGAATATCACCTTTTGCTATGGTTCATGGAGTTGAGTTTGTTCAGAAGCTTGACAATGAAGGGATTATCAAGCTTTGTTTTTAAGAGATCATGTTCCCATCTTGAAAACTATTAACATTTGTGTGGATATGGTGTATCGTAGTCATTTGACCCCCCCCCCCCGGACATTCCGGAAGCTGTATTTGTTGAATTAATGAAATTTGCAACCACTTCTGTTAAATTCAGAATTAATAACATTATGTATAGACAGGTTGATGGAATATCTATGGGTTCAGTTTTGGGTCCCACAATGGCTGGAATTTTTGTGGGTTTCCATGAGGTTGATTTGTTCTCTAAGTATATGGTACCTGATGTTTACTTTCACTATGTTGACAACACATTCTGTATATTTGATAATGAGACTGAGGCTTGCAAATTTTTTTCCCACCTTAATAAAATGTACCCTTCTCTTCGATTTACTCTCGAGAAGGAGAGTAATTCCACACTACCATTTCTTGATGTTGTAGTGTACAAAGAGGCTTCTTGTTTCCTAATGAGTGTATATTATAAACCTACTTTTACAGGTTTATACATACATTGGGACTCATTTTGCCCAAAGAAGCATAAACTTAATTTGATCAAGACTTTAGTACACAGAGCATTGATGACATGTTCTGAGTCTAAACTTGGCTGTGAAGTTAGTTTTATCACTGAGATACTTTGTAACAATGGCTTCCCTGAAGACATTGTTCGATCTGTAATCAGGGATAAAATTGCTCACTTTCATAAGATAAAAGTCGCTTCTGTCCTGTTTATCTCAGGCTACCTTGGCTGGGTGATATCAGTGATCATTTTGCTAATCAGATTTTTGCTTTCATATGAAAGTGTTACTTTTCTTCCAATTTACGTGTTGTTTTTTGCACACATACTGTTTTGCCATTTGGTTGGAAAGATGCCCCCCTCCCCCACATAGCAGTGCTTTAATGTATTCTTTTAGATGTGTTTTAGAACAAATCAACAATTGGACTCAAGAATTAAACAACATGTGCCTATGAAAATATGGCTAGGAAACTACTTTGCTGACCATATTAACAATACATGCAGGTCTTCTATTGCGTGTTGTGTCTGATGTTTGATAGCGAGGTTTTTGGTATGGTTTAATTTGATATTTCAATTAAGGTTTCTGTAAACTGCTTTATTCGGGCTGTGCCGTTTGGATCTTGAACCAGTCTTTGATTGCATAATGTTTTAAATTGTTGCCAGTTGGTCTTATTTGTTTTCCAACTGGGAAGTCCTGTTGTCATGGATGGGTTGAGTAGTTTCAAGTATTATGGGGAAATGGTCATTGCTACAAGGATCATCATGAACGTTCCATATGGTCCATGTAACTTGAAAAGTCAGATAGTGTGATATCAGTTGCTGAGTTGGAGCCGGTAGATAGGTTGAGATATGTTGGTGATTTATCATTCATACCTTAGTATCTCCTTTTTTTTTCTTTCCTTTCTTCCCCCCCCCCCCGTATATTGGATCTATTTTTAGATTCTATTGGAACCACTGGGTCTTTTGATTGGCTCGGTATTTTTTCTGTGGCTGTCAAGTTGGCCTGGGTTTCTCACTTATGGATCGGCTGATCATTTCCCTTTTGGGGGAGGTCTCCTTTGTTTCTTTTTTCTGTTATTCACCTCGAATGTTGGTTGACAGATAGATCATCTTTGGAGCTTTGGTTTAGGCGTGTTGTTATTTGGTGGGATATTTGTTGTAAGAAAGTCCAGTCTATTTTCTGTTTTCGCTACATTGTCAGTTTTAGGTCTTTTTAATTCTTCTGGAGTTTCATGGAAGGATTTTCCTAGTTGTTCCTGGAAACTTGGACACTCACTTGCACTCAACGTACCAATTTTTCAATGAGCTTGTATTTATTTTCTTTGCTTTTTGTTTGTTGGATGGAATTTGTCTTTTGTGATATACCAGCATATGATAGTGTTCCCATATAGGATTCCACAATCTTTCTAGCATCTGAGAAGGATATATTTCTTTTATATTTGACATGCATTATTTCTTTTTCCTTTTTTATACAAGCCAGATGTTTTAGAGAATGCAGGGTTGTTGTCAGAACAATTTGAACATCTCTTTTCTGCTCGACATTCATCTTCATTTTGGGATGGGTTAATTTCTCCATATTTGCCACAGATTTGTTGCTCTCTACATATGTCCTTGTGGTGCCCAAATTTCTGGCATTTGAAGCACCGTAATGGAGCTGGTATGTAGAGTTCCACTCTTTCAATTGTAAAACCTATCTTAATTTCTTTATGGATAGTGCTCATGTTGAAAGTGAGTATGTAGGTGTTGGTTAGTATACTCTCACCATTCCTCTTAATAGTGATTCTTCTGTGATCCTTGAATCCTTGCTTTTGTAATGCTATTTTTATTTCCTCTGTTGCTTAGCTCAGTTCCTGGCTTGCAAGTGTTTAATCTCTTACATTCATAGTTATGAAATTTTTCTATTTTTAGTAAGTTGTCAGCGTGTTACTTCTACCAAGAGGTTTCCATTCCTGATTTTTTTTTATGGATTTCGGATTTGCTCTGCTACTTATGACCTTTTTAATTTGTTTAGCACTGTTTCGTCCATTGATTCAAGCACAATGAATTTTGGAAATTCATTGAATTCCATGTCAGTTTGATTCAGGTGTCTTTTTTTTTTTTTTTCTTCTTCTTTTGAGTGAGAGAGAGCAAGAAGCCATATTTAAGGTTTATCATTCATTGGTCCTATTCTTCACCATCCACTCCAGAGTCCAACTTGAGTTAGGAATAAGCCAGGAGGAAACTCATTCACCCTAGTTGAGACAGGGATACATTACCAATATACTCATATCAAGAGCAAAATTCTGAGCCTCTTCCAATTTCTGGTTTTAATGCCATACAATTTTACAGTGGTCAAAATTCCGGTGTTCTCAACACAATTGACTCTCAGATGCCCGGCTTCTAGCCTTTACATAATAAAAGGGTTGGGAATTGTTCTGCAAGTGCAGATTGTATAGTACATTTGGGAGAAAAGAAACAACCAAGAGCTAGGGCGTGACGGAACCAGCTGATTGATTGGATCAGGCCTATTTGACTGCCTGTCAGACCAAGTAAGGGCTAAAGCAGTCTGTTACAAATCATTGCTAGATCAATGACTGCTCAACCACCAGGATCCCATTCTAGTACCTTACAGGTCACCACCCACAGTCAACAAATGGTCCCATCAGGGGAGTCTTACCCCTCTGCGGAGGTGCAGTTGGCGTATTCTACAGCCCCAGCCGACAGGGCAGTATTCTTGTCAGTATTTTGACCTTTTGTTCACAGAAGCCAGTGTTAGTAATCCACAAGATATGTCTTCCTGGTAGAAACATCAACCAGCAATTGAGTATCTGAAGATAGTTTCAACTGATTTTAAATTCTTTCTGTCCTCATCTCTGATAGGCCCATTTTTACCAGAAATGCCTGCTGCTTGTGTGAAAGTTCATAAATAGGAACAACAATGTTGTACAGCTTATACCCAAAGACAATCCAACATCTTGTATTCCTTTGTGCCAGTTTACATTTGCCTACGTGATTAACTGTTTATCTCCCTAATTATTTTACTCTTTGTGAGTTTTCCACATTATTATATTTCTGAAAAGAAAATGATTTGTTAAATTTAGTGTCGAAAATTCATATGCAAATCATGATGAAGAATACAAAATTCTTCAAAAATAACTTCTTTCAATGACTTCAGGTTAATCTTAAATATATTTATATACACTTGTATATGTATCATCATCATCATGTCGTGCCACTAGCACGGATGTCCCTGACCCTCTCTCGCCACTTCTCCCTATCATTCATTGCTTTTGGCAGGTCTTCAGAGCTACATCCCGTATCCTCACATAGCTGCTGTATGTATGTCCGAGCTGGTCGTCCTGCTTTTGCTTGGCCATATGTGGGGGTCCATAGGAGTACGTCACTGATAAGTTCGTCCTTGCTTCTCCAGCAGTGTCCTGCGTGTCTGGCTCGTCTAACTTGTATAGTTTTCGTGATGGGAGGCAAGTGGCCGTACAGCTAGTGTCTTGTGGGGTGTTGCCGCCAGGACTTGTTCAATATTGCTCTCAACATTCTTGTGTAATTGCCATCTAGCTGCTTCTTCAGCCGTTTAGTTAGCGTCCAAGTAGTGCATCCATATAGCAATATCGATATGACCGCAGCCTTTATCGGTCAGGTCTGATTTCCATATGATCGAGAGCCTATCGATAGCTGTCCATGCTTTCTTTAGTCGCGTGTCGATGTCTTTTTTTGGTTGATGAGACGCTGCTTCCTAGGTAGGTGAATTTGTTTTCTATTTTCAGAGAGGTTCCATCTAGAGTGGAAATGTCGCCTGTTTGGTTGTAGCACATATATTCAGTTTTGAGTGCATTGACATGGAGGCCAATGCTTGCGGCAGCTCATTCCAAACTATGCAGTAGTGTTTCGGCTTGGTTAGGTGTATTCGCCAGTAACTCTATGTCATTGGCATAGTCGGCGTCGGTAATTGTTTTTGCGGAGTACCTTCTGCATCTTTTCTTTGTCAGCTTGAAGTCATTTTCTCTGATTTTGTCGATCGAAGTTCTAAGCACGTAGTCTAGACAGATGATAAAGAGGTATGGGGCTAGTGTGTCTCTTTGTAGTACTCCTAGTGTTTTTACTTTAATGATTTATTTAACTCCTTACTGAGCGCATCTCCTTAACTAGACAATGAGACTGAAAACCATATTCTACTTTTTTTGCATGCCAGAACATAAATAATACAATAACAATTTCATTTTAGATGTACAGCAAACCTCTCACCAACAAATGAAAGTATAATAGGGATTAGTAGATAAGAAGTTTATCCATATCCAAATTGCTAAACCTGTGGAAGATTTACTTGATCCCAATCATTCATACATTTTAGGAACATATTGATATTAGCTTGATAATTGCAACTGTTAAAAGGGAGTTAACATTAATTCATCTTTACAGTGTTCTTCTCCTGGTCTAAATTCTGATTTGTTCTCAACTAGTTGTTAACTAAGTCTGCCTTGATATTTCATCACAGGAAGAAGCAGTTAAGTTCACATAAATTCATACCTTTCTCAGTTGCATTAGTGAAAAGTTAACTCTGACTTTCTTGACTATTTGAAATGGACTCTTTTCTCTCTCTCAAGCCTATGCTTTATATATATATATATATATATATATATATATATATATATAATGTGTGTGCATGCATGCAGTAAGAATTAAAAAGAAAATTTTCTGTTGTAGATGAATCTCCAAATAAGAAACGACAGAAAGTGGCAGCTTACAAACTAGAACCTCAAGTATCCAAATTAATCAAAGAAGACACTGGGAACAAGAAATTGTGGAATGATGTCATTGCATCTACCAAAGATGGATCTAAGGTAAATCATTAAAATCTCTTCTTCACTCTTTTTATACCTCTTTTCACTTTACCACCCTGTTGGCAGGGCTTAAAATACATCTAGTGGTAAGGCTCTAGTTGTGGAACTCTGGTGAGTGTGAAGTACCTCTTCGTAGCCATTACTGCCTGGCCCACTCTGAACCAGATGGTAGTACCTATTAGGGTCTTATGTTGGGTCAAATAGATCTGTTTAGAATTTACTTACATTTGATAGGAATACTAGATACCATACAACTGTGTGCAAATTATTTGTATCAGAAAGGAATATTTATATAACTGAGTGTAAAAAGAACTCTTAAAAAACAGTTGCACAAAAAATGTCAATATAAACATACAATATATCTGATTCCCTAAACCTCTATGTTTAGGGTCAGTTGATGTCATTGAAATGAATTAATCAATCTTCCCATTCTAAAGACTTTAGAAAAATTGATTTCCTCTTGGACTGGAAGTACTCCAGGAATTATTTTTGGCTTGAATTCCTGCTAGTTGAAAAGATGCAAGAACTGGGTCTTATAAGTTTGTTTTGCAATTTGGGAGGTGAGAGATGATTAGATTGTTTAACCACAGTTTATTGGAAGAAGGATTTCCAATTTGCACCAACCAATTGTCAACCAAGTTTTGAGTTTGGTTTATTTCTATTAGTTTGCTTAGATTTTTTAAAAAGTTATACTTATTTTTTTTTAAACTCTTACACATCCACTAACATGTGTTTATATTACATACAATGCTACTTGCCAAAGAGATGATTCCATTGCTTCCTTATGCTATGCTGAAAAAAGACTAACGTTTGCTCTTCTATATCTAGTAGTCATGTTGGGAATAAAAACCTAGATACCAAATTGTTGGTCCTTTTCCTCTGTGAGTATACTTAGTAGCCCTGATTTACCAAGGTGAATGGTTTCTCCTTTGACCCTTCCCTTTTTATAGGGCTCCTTACTGGGTGGGAAGCACAGTTGAGGAACTCATCAAAAATTCCTATGGATATTGTTACGGCCACCGGCCACGGTAGGATTATAATGCAAGGACTACTATGAGAATCGGAAGTGGGGCAGGCGATTGGCGAGTCTTCGAGCCCTAGCAACAGTGGAAGAAGCAGCCAAGAAGGGGCAAAGGTCTTGACCCAGATAAGGAAAAGACATGCCATTGGTCGAGGCAGGGAGGGCGTTTTACCGCCAAAAAGAAACGAAACCCAAAAAAAGGGTTTCTAGCTTCGCCAAGGAAGAGAAAGGTCGCCTTTTCAAGGGGTCCGGTGAAAGGGGAAATTCGGCCTATAGAAGTCGGCTCCGTTGAGTAAGAACTTGAGGCTCAACGTAAAAGAAAAGGAAGATAAAAAACTGGTGCCTTGCAACTCGTTAATAGGAGATTAACGAATATAAGAAAAAAAGAAAAAAATTAACAAAAGAAAGGAAAGATTAAAAAAAAAAAAAAAAAGTTAGTCAAAATTTTTATCAAGAATAATATACGCAACCTAAATAAAGGTCCGTATCAAGACTATTCCAAAGAAACATTTTTGAGGCTGTTCATCAGCAGCTAGCTTCGGCGGAAAACCTATTTGTTTAAAATTTGTATATCCATATTAAAGACGAAGAGGAGAGACTTTTGTTCTTCGGTAAAAGAAGAAAAAAAAAGAAAGAAAACGAGTAAGTTCCCTCCCTTTAATTGTAAAGGGAAAAATAAGATGTGGATATAATTTTAAAACAAATTGAAAAAAGAAAAAAAAAAAGAACTTTGTCTTATTGGAAGGACCTAGGCAGATACTATTGGGAGCGACTTGTCCTCCATATTTCTGTACATTTTTTTTTTTTTTTTTGTTGTATTCGTTTTGCTCTTTGTTTGTCTGTTGTTACAGTTGTGCTTTCTTTAAAATAAAAAAATGTAAGAATGATACATATATAAAGAAAAGGAGAAAACCAACTATGCGTCATATTGTTTGTCCGGTTCAGAATTCCCCATGTGTTCATTCATATCACGTCGACCTCTTTAACCTTGAAACATCCTCATTCGTCCGTGGTCTTAGTAACCCACAGATAGGACTTCGTCCATATCTCGAAAAATTAAAAATACGGGTAGAAACCCGTAACAATATAAAAAAAGAAATCCAAGCAAAAAATCACAAACTCTAAAGCATCAGATTAGACCCTCTTTACTAAATTCATAGTACTGGAATCAACAAGTTGTCCCCTTTCATTATTAAAGACATTCAGTTCAATGATCAAACTTAAATCCGTTAAGAAACTAGCAAACAACACTGTACTGATGAAGTCACTAAGAACTCATTTAGACCTTCTGTTAAAACAGAAATCCTTTTATAATATTAAAATTAAAACTTACTCCCATAACTGTCTGAACTCTTCAAAATGTGTAGTGAGAAGTCCAGATCCCTCTCTTTGCTCTGTAGATGAGATAAAAACCACTCTTCGCAAACAAGGTGTTACTGAAACCTGAAACTCCAAGAAAAATTACAATCCAAACAGATATATTGAACATGCCAAAAACCCTTACTGAACTAGAAATAAGGTATGTTATAACTAAAATTGATAGATACATTCCAAACCCACAACTGCCAAAGATTTGAGCCCCATAGGGAAAAAAATGCAGCAAACTTTAAATATGTAAAATATGTTGAGAATGCTTAACAGACTTCATGGACAGTGAACAACCACGCAAACTGTAAATAAAACTATGCAGCAAGTTCAAAAGAGCAAAGTATTTTTTTTTTTTTTTTTTTTTTTTAAATCAGGAATAAAACTCACTAAGATTATCTCATACCTGGAGGCCAGAAAACTAGCCCAAAATTCCTTAACAACAGCTCATGCAAACTTAGCCAAACCTACCAACAACCCAATTCAACCGAAGAATGACCCATTACAAGATGATAACCCTAAGAAAAGAACTTAAAACACTAATAGAATTGCTAAGAGAAAGCTTGATTAACCAAGCTCCCTGTTAAACCTGATCCAAAGAATGCCCAACCCTAGACTTATGGAACTGAAGATTTAAAAAAAAAATACACACAACTCAAGCAACAACAAATCCTAAGCATTTATACTATCACTACCAAACCTATTTGAAAAAGAAAATTAGATAACAATGAAAGCTCTCTTTTAAGAGGGAATCTAGTAAACATAGATTGAGAATCTCCCTGACAGAAATGGAAAACAGATTTAAACTAATAGAAAAAGATACTCAGGAAATCCCCTCATTATAGAGAAGTCTCAAATACCCAAAAGGCCCTTTATAAAATTAGATCAAAAAGCTTAGAAACCATGGAAATCACCAAATCCAACTAAATTAAACAAAAAACAAAACCAAAATGAACTTTAATCATACAATGAAGACTAAAAAGTATGACTCCTAGAATTATCCACTGGAACTGTCATGGCTATAAAGCTAATTACAGAGCTACTTCTATTGATAGCTAAACTAAAGCCTACCATCGCATGCATCCAAGAAACCTTTTAAAAAAGCAGTCACAAACCACTAAGACCTCTGGATAGAGTATCAATCCTTATTAGGAAAAATGTTCCCCAAAGTAAAATCAACATCACACAAAACTGTCTCCAGTTGCTCACTATATTGACCTCACAACTTCATAAAAAGAAAAAGAGCTAAACAATTTGATAAAATAACCCCTTAAATCATTCATTTTAATGGGAGTCTAAAAATAGGCCAGACCTTTTAAAAGAAATCATCAATAGGAGCAATTTATGCCTTCACAAGCAGAAATCTCAGACTCACCTTGACTTGTCCTTGGGTACATTCTCTGCTCTAGACCTAAACCTCAGTGACCCATCAGTCTGCATAGACTATAACTAGAGTATATACAAAGACACCTGTAGCAGTGATCACAGCCCAATAATAATGGAAAATACTATAATAGAAAACTCAGAATCACGAACAATTCCAAAACCTCCACAATAGAATTTTAAAAAAGCAAACTGGCAATCCTACAAAAACTTATTTACCTTACCAACCCCAGATACAAACCAAGAAGAACCTATAAAACATTTTACCAACATCTTCATTACCATAGCCAACAAAACTATCCTCAATACTATTAATATCCCTAAAACACAAACTATGGATCACGCAGGAGTTCGAAGGCATGAGAAGAAAATGTCGTGACCTTCAGGAAATTCAAAACAAACCCATTGGAAAATTTCGACAAATATAAACTTATAAAGTCAACACTCAACTTACCATCAAAGAAGCCAAAAGATCCTCTAAGAGAACCTTCTCCTCAAAAATAATCTCCAATACCAATCCAAAAATAATGTGGAACTTTATAAAGAAAATATAGAATAAAAACATCAACACTCTGATAAATCACCTCTCTTCAGGAAGTAAATGCCACAAGTGAAAAACATGTCTTCAATCTGATAGCAGAAAATTTTGCTCAAGCATCATCCCTCAGGTTGATATGCCATAAAACCCAAACATCAAGCATCATCCACAAAAAAAACTTTTCCTATAAATTCAACCCAATCAGAACCAAAGAAGGAAAACCAATAGAATTTACCTCTGACACTACTGAAAGCGATAACCAACCCTTCACTCAAACTAAACTCCATAACGCAGTATCAAAAAAGTTCCACAAACCCTAGTATACGAGGTGCATACGATAAGTTTCCAGACTTTTTTCATATGGGCATTTAAAATTGTTGTAGACTCTTGAAAATTCAGTATGTTATTGCTATACATCTTATGAGATGACTGACCAATTTTTATGATTTCAGGTTCAAATGAACAGCTACAGCAGGAATTGGAATACACCCTACTAAAGCCTAATTGTCACAGCTGGTAAATTTCAAAAATGCAATCTGATACTTTAGAAGAACAATATGCAATAAAATTCTGTTTTAAACTTGGAAAAAATGCCACAGAAACATATGGAATGCTTTAGACTGCTTTTCGACCATCTTGCATGAATCAAGCATCAGTTTTTGAGTGGCATAAGAGATTCAATGAAGACAGGGAGTCTGTGAGGGATGATAAGTGTAGGAGGAGTAGGAAGTCAATAGATCAGAGTTGATTGGCCAAAGGGTTAGGGTTACTATGTTGAGATTTTAAGGGAGTTCAGGAAGAGATTCCGTCGGAAGAAGCCAGCACTCTTCAAATCGGGTCAGTGGCATTTCCACCAGGACAATGCACCAGTCCACAACTCCATCTTTGTCACAGACTATTTGACCAAGATGGGCATCAAGACAGTTCCTCACCGTCCCTATAGTCCAGACCTTGCTCCCTATGACTTTTGGTTATTCCCTAAGCTCAGAGGCTGTTGTCACGAGACAATTGAGGAGATGAAAGGCTGTGACAAAGGTCATTGACACGTTCACACAAGAGGACTTATATGGGGCCTTCCAGAAGTTGTTGGAATGGTATGAGTGGATTGCAGCTGGAGGAGATTACTTCGAAGGGGACTAGAGTTTCATGTGTGTACTATCAATAAAAGTGCCCATACGAAAAAAAGTCTTGAAACTTATTGTATGCATCTCGTAGTTTTAACAAGCTATTCTTGAAAGGGTGATCAATCTAAAACTGACATAGTTCCTTGAATCAAATAATCTCCTCTCAAACCTACAAACATGCTTCAGAGCCAAAAGAAGTACCATTGACTAAATAGTCTGCATAGAATCTAAGAATCCAAAAATCCCTCAAAGAAATGAAAATCAACTCCAAAATAATACATGAACCATAAATCAACCCAATTGTAAAAGTAGAATTGATTAAAGTATTTCCCCACCATCACTTTCCAAGAAAAAATCCTCAACATCCGGAATAACTTTACAAATTATCACTACATCTATACTAATAGGTTTAAAAATATGAGGAAAGTTGGTTGTGCTGCTATCCTCCAAAACCAAGAACTGCTAAAATGTCTCCCAAATGAATCGTCTATAGTGCAGAAATCACAACTATTGACCTAACCATGAACATTATAGCTAACCACAAATTGAATCGGTCCTTGAAGAAAGATACATCAACTCCTTTCATCACAAGGCTCTTAAACAAAATGAACACTTTTTCCAAAAATAATAGCATCATTCTCATCTAGATACCAAGGCATATTGGTATTCATGGAAACTTTTATTCCCATACACAAAGCTGGAGGAAAGAGAGCACTCCTGAGAGACATATCCAATACAAAAATCCCATACACTGATATAAAACCATTCATTAAAAAATTCATGTATAACAAATCGCAAAAATCATAGGACAATCAAATATACAAATTTCACCATATACAAGATCCATTAGTGAGTGTTTACAGAAGTAACAGAAAGGAAGAGGTGATACTTTCCAGACTTTGCATTGGTCACACCTAAAGAGAGAAGGCTGCTCAATGTGCAAAGTGCTCCTCACAGTCAAACACATTCTCTTAAATTGTGAGTTTCAGACAAACTCACTCAAAATACTATCAGACAAAGTAACCTAAAGGTCCTTTTCAAAATCTCCAAACCCAGAGGACATTGAAGATTTTTTTTCTTTTTTTAACCTTTAAAAAAATCTAACCATAACAATCAAATACTATTATAAAAACCTATACCATAAACCCTAAAATCTACATAGAGGAACAAACCAAACTAAATGATCTGCAGAGGGTAATATGCCGTTAAACAAAACTTCAACTCTGATTTGATATAATTTATTACAACTTGATTTTTGGTCAAGTAATATTTTCAAAAGATTTTGCTTTTTTCAGCTATTTTATTATATTCAGTTTCCATGGAAACTACCGAAAACTAGATATCTATGAGTAAAAATGCCTTTAGATAATCTTACTAGAATGTATATGATATAGAGAAGGTCAACTTGTGTAGCTCACAAATAGAATTTAGATTTATCTCAAGACTGAGAAAGTTCAAGAAATAAATTCAGTATGAAAATTAGCATCATTGTTTGACCAGCATATACTTACATTCTTTTCATAGAATGTGTGTATATTAGTATGAGTCATCATCATATCATCCTTTTTCTCAGTCCATGGTAGGGTTCAGATTTTCCCCAAAGTCTGTAACAGAAGTAATGGGCCCAATGTCAAATATTTTTTCTATTTTGTTTTTTAACTGATTCCATTATTTCTTAATTGCTTGTGACTAAGGGACATATAAAGACCTGATTGGATCCTATATTTGGAGGCTAATGTGTAGAAGTGATTTACATTAGTCACTAGTCAGCAAAAATGTCTTCCAAATATTTTTGTTCATTTTATATAATTATATTATTGATACATTTAAATTTTGATTATTTTTTTTTACAAGAACTTAAGTAAATGAATATGTGTGAATTGGCTTGTTTTTTACTCTTTTTTTTTTTTTTTTTTTTTTCTTAAATAAAAAGGGAATAATTTCTGAATTTCATTATCTAGAGCACAAAGGAATAACATACAATCCAGGAACAAAATCTGTGTTATTGTATAAATCTTGGATTTAAAAGTTAAAAAAAATAAAATAAAATAACAATCGATAAAAGAAAAATCATGTTTTTTAAGAGAATAAAATGAAACTAGAGAAAATTAGGAAGAAAATCGGCACTCACCCCAGCACAGATGTCAACGCACATGCTCTGCATGCAAGGTCCAAGTCATGGAAGAAGTACTGGCGAGGGTAACCCGAGATGACCCTGTCCAAGGTAACTGGAGTGTATCCGGAGAAGAGTTAAACATGTGGGTCGATGCAAGCTCGTTGGCAACTGGCATGGTGTTGGAGAGACATTGTTGACACCCTGGAGTATGCATGCTGGCTTAGTCTGATAAACTACGCCCAGCAAATAAATTTAGCAGAGCTTGATGCCATGGTGAAAGGTCTCAACCTCGCATTACAATGACAAGCTAAAATAGTTAATCTGCACACAGACTCCGTGTGTATCTACTATTGGCTAACCAACGCACTGATGGGAAGAGCCCAAGTAAGAACCAAAGCTGTGAGCAAGATGCTGGTTCGAAGGAGGTTGACAATCCTACAGCAACTGATATGTGAATACGGCCCCCAAGTTGATGTTACTTTCGATGCATCGGAGCAGATGAGCTAACTCGAGTGCCAAAGAAATGGTTGGAGTTGATTAGGCACAGTCCAATTCCTCACCCCTGATGTGTGCTGCCCTGACTGCTCAGTTGTTACCTGAACAAATCCGAACCATAAATCGACAATGTGGACATCCTGGCTTCAGACGTACAACCTCTTTCTGCTGTAGAATATGCTCCTCTACCATGAAAGAAACAGTTATATCGATCATACAAACTTGTGAAGACTCCCAATCAATTTACCCAGCTCCGGCCTGGTGGGAAAAGGGAAGAATAGAAGTGGGAAACAACTGGTATTGGCTGGGTATGGACGTAACCCATTACAGTGGCAATGCATTCTTGACACTGACCGATTGTGGGCCGACATGTTTCACTGTGTGGTGCCAGCTGGCACGTCATGATGCAATGGCCATCATGCGAGAACTAAAATACATCTTCTTTGAATGCAGCGCGCCAGCTGAAATACTGACAGATAATGCGCCAGCTTTTTGTTGTTAAAATAAATCGCATACAAATGCGATACCAGAGTGCTTATGTCCCAGAAGGTAATGGCATTGCAGAACGGTGTCACTGCACTGTCAAGAGAATAGCTGTGAGGTCATGTTGCTTGACAGCGGAAGCCGTGTACTGGTATAATGTGACGCTCAAAGATAATGAAACACTGTCTAGCACGTGCCAGCAAATGGCATATACCAGTATGAGCAACACATGAAGAGTGTAGACCACAAACCGTCTCCACCTGAAGACAAGTAACGTATACCAAATTGGGGAACCTGTCTGGGTCAAACCATGGGACTGCTGATGGGCCATCAGATTTTACAAAGGACAGGTTGATGGGGTGATCTGTCCTCAGACAGTGCTGGTCAATGGCACACCCTGCTATTTGAAAGAACTTCACAGATGCAATGAAGCAGCTGTTACGGAGGAAGACAAAAGTGACCAATTGTCTGGTAGTGAGATGGTAACTTATGAATTGGAAGGCCAACATTCATCTGTACAGCTGAGGAAGATACCAAGGATGACCAAACTAGTGGAGATAGAGGGAATGCAGGAAACCTAACGGAAGAGCATCCAACTCTTCCGTGAAGAAGCACACGGCAGAAATGGGTGCTGCCCTCATGCCATATTTGTGATCATGAGATCAGTGGGGGGTATAGTGAAAATTAGGAAGAAAATCAGCACTCACCTCAGCGCATATATTCCGCATGCACGATTCATTTCTTTGACGAGAAAAAAAAAAACATAACTGCCCTGAGCAAGCTTTTATTGCAAATGGTCACGCATCTTAACACCAGCAGTCATGTAAAACCTTGGAGAGTGAAGATGCGCATGCAAATGAGGCCAGGCAGAAAAGAACATAAAAACAACAGATGTCGTCACTGTCTTCTTTTTGCTCTTGTGTTGGACACAAATTGATCAGAGGAGAAGCAGTGGTCGTATTAAAGAAACGAGGATTATCGAATACTAAAAGGATGTGTTAGTTAGTTATTGCGGATTTTTGCTGTTGAGAGATGTGGTGGCAACTCTACCTGATAGAGAAATATTTCTTCTTGAACATTACTTTATTATAAAGTCAAACTTCTATTTTTTTATTTTTTTTTTAATCTAAATTTTCATGTCTTTCATTTTTTATGGCAATTCTTGTTACTTTTTCCTTTTATGATTTCAGGTATTTCTCAACAAAGTTGAAGAGATGTTCATGTGTGTTTGCTGCCAGGAATTGGTATTCAAACCAATAACAACAGAATGTCACCACAATGTTTGCAAAGTAAATCTTTTTTCTTTCTCTTTATTGATTTCTGTTTAATGCATATCTTAATTTGACCTTTTGTTTTGGCCAAATTGAATGATATGATTCCATCCGTTTGTGTGTATATATTTTGGCAGCATTTCTTCGTTGATACAAATTTCATTAAACATTATAGACATTTTATGGCTACATATTTTCTTCTGGATCCATTCGAATTCCCGTATTACTTTTATCGTATTTGGGGTGAATTGATTTATGTATTGTCCATAGTTGTATGTATCCTTAGTACTTTCTGCCCGACTTTGGGCCATCATCAGGGGAGGATCTATTACAAAAGTGATGTGACTTTTGTTTTAGCATATTACTATGATGTAAGATCATCTTTACCGTTGAAGATTATGGCGTTTGCTTTTAAATGGAATTCTATAATTAAGTGTCGGTTGCAATTTTCTAATATGTAGTGCTTTGAGAATCTGTAGTTTTTGTTTATTTTGATGTTCTAATATTGTTGTGTTGTCGGTGAGAATTTTTTTAAATGCTGAGCTATTGAACTTGTATCAGAAAGGTGCATTGTAAGTCTCCTCAACAAGGTAGTTGAGGTTAAACCAACATATATATTATTATTATCAGAGATACAATCTCCTAAAGGACATTTAAATTTATATATAACGTTTTTTTGCAAAACTCCAATCGAGGGAGAGGAATTATTTCTAATGACTTAATTCGAAGTTTTAAACTTATAATATATAATAAGTTTTGTCTTTTTATTAGGATCAGTGGGGAGTATGTTTCTGTGAATTAATGTTTTCAATATTTTTTCATCTGATTTATAATTGTAGTGCATTTGGTTACGATAAAAAAAGTATGATATGTTTGTTGACTGGATGGAGTAGTACACTGTTTATTTTGTTGGTTAACATTTTTAATCATACGTTTAATTTGTTCATCAACAATATAGTTAGGAAACCCATTATTGATGAGAGCCTGTTTTATATTTTCTACCTCTTTATAAAATATTGTTTTGGAGGAGGAGATCAGTTTGGCATAGGATATTAGATTATGAATAATTGCTTTTTTTATATCTGAAGGAGCATTCACTTTTAAAGTTGAGGGTACAGGAGTTATTACTAGAGGGTTTTTTGTAAGTAGAGGTAGTGAAGTTATTATTGTTAGTATCAATGAGAACATCTAAAAAGGAAATTTTATTGTTTTTGTTTAGTTCATGAGTAAAGTTAAGAACTGAATTTTGGAAGGTGTCTTGTAGTATGTTGATTTCGTTAATATTATTACTAAGAATAAGGATATCATCAACATATCTCTGGTATATTGAAGGTTTTTTTATGCTATTGAAAATTCTATTTTCGAGGTCGGACATGTAGAAATTACTGAAAATCGGGCCCAGGACATACCCCATGGATACGCCATCTGTCTGAACGTAAATATTACCAAGATGGTCATGAAATGAAACTTCAATAGTGTATGTTAGGAGTTGTTTTCGAAGTATATTGGGGTTGATTTTAAGAGGAGGAAGAGATGGGTTATTATAAATATTATTTATGATACTGGGGGTGAAAGTAGTTGACTGGCGGAGTCTTAACTGCAATTAGGCAGTGTCAAAATGGCAAATGCAATGGCAACGGATTTGGTTCTTAAAGCAGCAAATTCCTGGACCAACTTGATTTTTCGCTTTGGGTATCCTCTATTTATGGGCCCGAATCCCGAATAATCGGTTTCTGATTGGTCAGCCAATGGGGACTGCTGACCAATGGCTATCATTGTAACAATCCCCCCGGTTTGCCTCTGATTGGTTTAGACAATCGGTCAATCAGCCACAGTCATCGGGAGGGGCTACAAGGTGCAGTCCTGTGGTTGGTTGACCAAGGATTTAGTGATTCAAAGCCTTGTGCCAAACTTGGTGATACCAACCTAAATTGTCCGCCATCTTAAAAATACATTTTTTTTTTGTTTGTTTATGCTTTGAAATCCGATGACTATTTTGACAGGTCTTGCAGGTGTGCGAATGTTTATTTTTTGGGGACAGATTTATAGGTCAACAAGTTCTGATAGGATCTCAAACTTTTTTGTACTTAATCACTTGGTGTTTATTTTAAACACAATTCTCAAAAAATACTTGGACACCCAAAATGAATTTATTTTTAATAAAATACTTATCATGATTTAATTAAATTAATCATCATTCAATAAAATTAATTTCATTTAATTAATTTCGCCAGCCAACTACTTGACACTTAAATGAAAGTGTCTATGAAGCAGAGTTCCCTGATTTCTGTAATTCTTAGTCAATTTCCTGGTATTTGGTTTTGTAATGGGTAGTTTTGTCTTCCAGTATTTCCATTTGTGCTTTTAGTTTTATGAGGTTAAAGTTGGCTTTGAATTTTTTTTTTTTTTTCTGGGTCTTGTGGTGTTATTTTTTCTTTGAATTTTCTACGGATGAATAGTTTGTCCATTTTCATGAATTCCTTGTTGATTTTTGCTGTTTCCTCACTTTTTATAGCATTAAAGAAGGTTATTTTTCATTGGTTTCCCCACATTTTAAATTTTTTGTTTTTGGGTCTCTCCCATATTCAATAGGAAGTTGTAATTTTTTTCTTGGTATTTTATTATAGATTTTGTGTTACTTTCCTTGGATGTGTGTGTGTGTGTGGGGGCTCTGGTGTCTGTTGGTTTGCAAAGATGTTTATCTTTGAATTTCTTTTGTCTTCTTCCAGATGTTTTTGATTGTCTTTGATATTTTCAAAGTTTATGAGTATTCCCTTTATCATTTTTTTCCATTATTTTGTTCTCTTGTGGCATCCTCCCTTTGTAATGAGTATATGTAAAAAAAAAAAAATTTCATTGTAGGTACAAAGAGAGATAGGAATATTTTAAAGTGAATAGGTCTACAAAGAGATATTTTTAAAGATTTATTATATATATATATATATATATATCTCCAGCTAATTGTACTAATTAAACTCACTCATGTGGGATCTTAATTTGATATCTAAAGTTTAAAACCTACTGTACTATAAAAGTATCAAGGACTTTTCGTCCCTTTTTGTATACAGTTTGTTATATATAAATACACACACACACGACTGTTACTAAATTTGTCTATTCACTTGGAAATTAACTGAATTATAGAACTGGTAAGCTTCAAAACCAAACTTGTTTAGCTCACACACACTGCAAATTGAGATTTCTTTGTTGAAAGCTCCATAAAAGAATCCTGATTTGCCAAAGTGCTGGAGTGAATTCATTGATAATTCTACTTAGACTGCTTCAGCCGCCATTCCTGTATATTAAGTTCTTAGTGTTGTTAGTGCCAATCACTATCCAAGTGTTGAGTTGTTAAATTTTGAAGTCTGAAAGATTTCTGTGTTGACTCAAGATGTTAAAATCTGATTGTTTGAATCAATCCTAAGTGACATTTAAATCTGTAGCTTCCATATGAGGGATGATCTGGCAAGTCATTTCACAGCCACTTTTCAGTTACATGCCTTATCTAAGCTTTGATCAGTTGGCCCAAGGAATGTGACAAATCTAATTCAAACTGGCTTGTTGTTTTTATGATGTCAACCCTTGTTTGATTATTTTGACCTGGTAAAAACTTCATACTTGGTTCCAATATCAATGTTTTAAGAGTCAATATATTAATGTAGTTCAAAATCATTTTAAAGGTTCTCCAACAATAAATATAGGTCAAATAACAGGTACTACCACTCCAGGTCAGACTGGTCATGGGAGTAATGACAATGAAAGGGTACTTTACACTCCTCAGATCTCCAGAGCTGGAGCCTCACTATGGGATGCAGTTTAGTGTCACACCTAGGACATTTCTTTTTAATTTTTTTTTTTATTTGGGGTAGGTATTACTTCTCTGCAAAGGAATCAGTTGCCATTTTCTTGGCTCTGCCAACAGATTCATAACTGGAGAAGGATACCAGTCCATATAACTACACTAAGACACCTATCATTACTAACAAGACATGAAGTTAATAACTTAGGAATGAGGCCTTACAATACAATACCCCCCTCTCCAAAGAAACTGAGTGGTAACAAAATGGTTTAAGGGTGCTTTTCAACATGAATGCTTTGACTAATTCTTGTAATATAGTTTAATTGGTCAATGGTTAAATTACCAGAAGAGATCTCAGAGGAATGTGGAGTGACTCAAACCCTTGTCACCTTTTCGTTGCTATGTCCCAAGTATGGGTCAAATAAATCTTTGAAAATTATTAGTATTAGATTGAAAGATTTGAAACCATATAACTTTGCAAATTATTTGTATTAAGAATAATTACTTGAAGCTATCATTGTTTATAAATGATTAATTTCATTAATCTATTTGAAACTAAATAACTGCTTGCAAGAAAAAACTGATTTGGGCAAGTATGACATGCCATAAAATCAACTAAATATTCAAAGAATGTGTGATTACTGCAGAACCATTTGACAAAACATCTATATTTTTAAAAAATTGTATACCTACTTTCTCTCACACACATGAGAGAGAGCAATTGATTGAAGAGGTTTCATTGCTTATCCTTCTGAAAATCTCGGTTTTTTTTCTGAGCTTTAAAAAAAAAAAATTCCTATTCTCACTATAGTGATCACTTTATGCTCTTAGGTATTTCAAGCCCCAGCAAGAGAAACATTTTTTTGACACAACCAACTTGGGTTTTATTTGCTTGAAGGGTTTATTAATAATGCCTTTTTCTTTTATTTATGCTTATTCTTAAATCACCTTTTATTTTTTTCCAGTCTTGCCTTCAGAGATCATTTCGTGCAGAGATCTACACCTGCCCTTCCTGCCGAGCAGAACTTGGTAAAGACTACAACATGTCTTCCAACCAAACATTATCAGATATTCTTTGCAAAATTTTCCCTGGCTATGAGGCTGGACGATCCTGAATATCCTGAACTGATGAAAATTAATTGATGAAAATAAAAGGGAGCACGGAGGAGGAGATAGTGGTGATTCCTCTCTTTCCAACTCCTCTTTGCTCTCTTCCCACCTCTCTCACTCATGTTTACATGAAATGTAGTATTGCCTCTGTCCCATAATAGTTGTTACATTTACATAAATCTCATACACTAAATGTAATTGTCATTATAGGACAGGCTCATTTTTCTCTCATTTGCCTTTTCAGACTTTTCTCACATTTCTTTTCTCTTGACATTCCAAATCTTTGAGGAAGTGCACTTTTTTCTTTCTTTTTCTTTTCCTTTCTTGTACTCCCCCCCCCCAAGATGAGGGTGCCAAAATTTCTGGATGGAGAAGATAAATGTGGAGAATGGGTGGATTTTATTAATAGTTTAAATCAGAAGAATTTGATGCAATATATTTTTAGGGTTCTTGGTTATTTGCCATTGGCTATGAATGCATGCCTCTTAATCAGAAGACATCCTCTCTAACCCACCACCTTCACAAAGCTCTCTTGACTATCTTAATGCTGCACTTTCATTTTCTATCCATGATTTTATAACCATTGCTACTTCAGTATCTTCACAGTTCATTTATATCACTGCTTCATTGCAATCATAGGATTGTCTTCGTCCATGTATAGGAAACATAATAGCACAAAACTTCACAACTTATTGACTTGGTTGCCTTCTTCCTTACTCATAAGGTTGATATGCCATAAAACCCAAACAACCCACCAACCAACTCCCTACTCATCATCATTTTTACATTTATCTCTTGTTTTGGGGGTTTAATCATCTCCATTTTAAAAAGGGGATATTTTGGCAGGACAATTTCATCTGGACTTTAATTTATTTTTGTCTTAATATCGTATGTTTTTAAATAGAAAAAGGAGAAAAAACTTTTTCCATCCACTTCTAAATGCTTTAAGATATTTCCCATGAAGAAATCAATTACTCCTTTCATTTTGCCTCACCTACCACCTTAAAATAATTTTGTATAGCTATAAAAATATCTATATTTTCAATCTTTCATTTTGTCTTAGCTTACATTTTATGTTCTTGGACAAAGATTGGAAAAATTCTATTAACTCAGGTCAGCAGTTAGATGGAGTCATTTCCTCTTTCCAAACTTTTTAAAAACAGTCACACATAAATTGAATATTATAAAAATGCTTAACATAAACCTTTTCTTTTTCTTTACATGATATAAAAGAATTCTCATTTGCTGTCCATTCACTTTTGCTTATTAGAAAATTTTACTTTTATTTTTTAAAATTATTTTTTTTTTTTTTTTGCCTTCCACTGCCATAAGCAGCCTTATTAATGTCACTTGTTTCAAATCTCCCTCTCACTTCAAGAAAAATTGCTCACTTGGATAATAAAGACTTCACTTCAAAATATTATTGCTTGTGTATATGCACATGTGCCTTAATCTACAAGGTTAATTTTAACTTAAAATAATTCCTTGAATTGCCATCTCACAGAACAACTTATAGGATGGTATATAGATTTTTTTTATTTTATTTATTTTTTTATTTTATTTAGATTTAACTATTTTTATTTTAAAAATTAGAATTTTTTTCAGAACTATAAAAATAAAACTAGGAATCTAAATGTTACCATTTTGTAAAAATGTTAGTGACTAAAGAATCAGTGAAGGCTAATAAGTCCTTTTAAGAAGAGTTTCTATTGCTGAAAATGTATATAAACAATTCATGTATGATATTATTTAAAAAAAGGGACAAAAATGAATTTAAAAAAAAAAAAAAATTGTCTAAAATTGTGTGCATGTATGAATATTGCTTGAAGAACTTACCAAAAATCTTTTATTCAAATCCAGTCTGTAGACTGATCTGTAAGAAACTTTCTCTTCGGATGTTTTTGCCTTCAACTTTATAACCATTACTAATTCAATATCTCCATCAGCGCAAAGTTGTTTACTCAAGGATTCAGTCATCATCAGTTATTATTACATAACATTGGAATACACTGTACATTAGATTTACTGTATATACTCTACATACTGTATTTATAGGTCAAATTTTTATTTTATTTATTTTTCTTTAATACATATGTAATTTTGTAAGTTAAAAAATTTATTCTATCATTTAATGATTTTGTGATCATAAATCAAGGAACACCCCCCAAAATGTATGAAACTACATTCAGTGTTATGAGATGTTGCTGATTGATATAATAAAGTAATACAGTATTATTACATAATAGTATTAACTATACTGCAAGTTATTAGGGGACTGGTTAGTTTGGCAAAATAAGGTGCCATAATTAGTACAATGATTTGCAAGCTAAGCAAATAGACAGTTGATAGTAAATTTGATTCTTACAGTGCCCCATAATTATGACTTAATTCTAAACTAAGCTTAGTAACTGGTAGTTAAAATCTCATTTATGAGTATATACAGTATATAGAAACAATTTTAAAATTTAAAAGAAAATGGCAGCTAGATAATTGTTAAAGTAATAAAGGTGGAATTGTTTTTATACAAATAATCATTTCAGATTTTCATTTATCCTTCCTAATACCTCCAGATTTCAAAGCCTTTTGTGGTCCTCAGGTAACTTTTGGTTTTGGCAGGTCTCTTCCTCCTCTTTCTCTTGACTGGAGCTTCTCATTGTTTACTCATCTGAACCTTTTACTTCCCTTTTGTTAAGAAAAAGAAGGAAATCATTTTGTAAATGTCTAACAGTTCCTCATTCTTGTCTTCTGTACAAATGAAATTAGTGATGAACAGAAATAAATTTTTAAAGACAATTCCTGCATGTTAATCTGATTTTATGTGGCTGCTGTAACCATGAACAAAACAATTACATAGCTATTTTTACTTTATAATGATATAATGTTCTACACTCTAACAAGTTCTTAATGAGAATTAAAGAACTTTATAAAAATGTAATGTTCCTTTGTCCGTGTGTGTGTGTGTGGGGGGGTTGTTTTTGTTTGTTTTTTTAGGCATCTCCTAAATTTTCAAGAAAATTACTGAGTTCTATGTATATTAAGGGATTTTTTTACAAGCAACTGCTGTTAAAGACTTGGTTTAAAATAATGCTTCAAATTGCCAGATTATCAATACTTGCATCAGCTATTTTATTTACATGCACACACATATGTAATGGAAACAGTCTTCTGATATGAAATAACTTTTGGATTATAAAGACTTGTAAAGCAACAATACACTCAAATAATTTGTTTATGATCTGGCCACTTCATGAATTGTCAGCTTTTACTACTTATTTGTTTTTTCCAAGCTACTGTGGCTTCAAATGTGTTTCACTCTGAGGAAGGATTTGCCATTTTAGTGCATGGAATTCATTTCTGATAGATTTGAAGTTGGTATGTTCTTTTGAAACAATAATTCAACAATCTTCAAAATTACAAGTTGGATTATTGTTCAGTTTTCATTAATTTGTTTTAGGTAGAATAGGTTTTTACTTTTATATTGGACTATCTTAAACACAAGATGAATTTCTGGAATGCTCACTCTCAATGGCTTTCAAATTGATGAACATTTCTTTTCATTTTTGTTCCAATCTGTCCTTAAAAAATCAGTCAATTACCGTGATAGATATCTTGCAGTGGCTAACAAGCTAATCTCATATACTTTAATTTCTTTAGTAAGTAGGTCAACTTGCTTTGAATTTTGCTACTTTTAAGATAAGGCACACTTAGCATCAGTTATCACTGTTGGAAATGGAATTGGTATTTGAACACGGTTCAAATCCTGGATGAGCCTGTTTGCATTTCACTTCACACTTCTATTGAAAAATGTATGAATCTATCTGTTCTTTCTCTTACACAACACCTCACTCCCAAGCTATGAGTGAATAGTAAGGCAGACAGAGTTCTTTAGTTTAATTAGTCTAATTAAAGGAAAACTTAAAATTCTAACTGGCCTTACACTGCCTAAAAATTGACTTTGTGTCATATATTGCCCATGGTGAAAAGGTCAGGTTAATATTTTTAACTGACCCAAACTAATGTAAGCTACTAATGAAAAAAAGATTAGGCATGATATATACAAACATTTAGGAACATCGATAAGACTTAAAGCATTAAAAAAAGATTTTTTTTTTTTTAATTTGAAATTGACACATGTCAGAGGCCATGGATAGATTCCAAGTAAAAATGAAATATCACACAGGACTAGTGAAGACATAATGTTGATTTGGCTTGTCAATGTTCTTGAAAACTTAGAATTTAAATCTGATTGTGATTATGATGACAACTATGGAAATGTTAATGAAATGTTAGCTGACTCTGAAATTTGTGATGAGTTTTCTGATGAAGATTTCTAAACAAGTGATAACTAGAGTATATCATTAGGTAAATATTAATATATTTTTCAATGGAAAAGCAGTTATGAATTTGATATTAAATTTGATTTTAACCAAATTAATGTAAGGCTCACAATCTGAACTGTACATTTCTGTGATTGGCTTTTATCATATAATAAAAAATTTAAAAAAATTTGCATCCTCTATTATCCTTTTGTGACCACCTAAGTACAGCCAACCCAACTGCTTCCAACCATATGGGCTCAGAAGTCATTATGCCTTCTGCTGGGTGTGGTTCTCTACCAATAGGATATGGCTCAGTAGGTGGTTCAATCCTGTTATGTGATGCCTAAAATGTATATCTATTCAAATGATCAGCATTACTAACCGACTTTAATAAGCAACCTCATGGGGATTGAAAAAGAACATGACATATGAAGTCAAAGATAACAATCTGCACAATTATGTAAACAGATTCAAAGTTTGATGGTAGCTTGGAGCAATAGACTTTAACAATAGGGTCACTCCCTTTTTGATGGTTCTTAAGTGAAAATCCAGCTTGCAGTCTTTGTGTTTTTCAAGTCTCTGGTCTCAGTTTTCTCTACCTTGTTAAGAACTGTTTCTCATATATTGTTCTTAATTAGCAAACTTATTTATAATTATCTTTTTAACAAAATGAATATTCACTGTTTCTATTTTACTAGCCTAAAATAAACACTGACATCATCTAAGGATGGACTCAATGCATTTCAAAGTCTCAATTCTATTTGTTATTATTTTAATCAAATGATTCTCCTCCTTATCTTCTCAACCCAGAAAATGCGTTATGACATTAATCCTAATTCAGACCTCCCACAACTATATGTGATTATCTTTTAACCCAAATAATTATTCTACATCTCCATTTTCTCAGTTTTTCCAATTCCAACTTATTTTTGAGAAAATGTTTTCCGGACATCTGATTAAGAGTGAATACATAGTTAAGAATGGAACTAACAGATGTGTTGAGTGGGTGAAATTCTGTTATACCAACTTTTACTCAATCTTACAAGGTTTTTCAAGTTCAATCTCACCCAGAGCATTCTGCAACCTCAAGCCAATTTCTATTTCTTGATACTCATTTGAACCACCCAAAATCAGATATTGTTCACTACTTCAGATCTCCAACTGCACACACATGCAACGATGTATGTAAACACTACTGTTAGAATTTACCTTCATGATTTATCCAAGTTTTTAATTTTCTGTTTTGTTTTTCCCATTGGGTCACTATTGTTTTACATTTATCTATCTGTTGGCATCATCAGTTAATACAGTTATCATTATCCTACTAAATGATACCAAGTTTATTTAAGTTGGTTAATCTAAAAATGTTATATTTGAAATTCTTTCTTATGTTCAAATAAAGATTTTTTTTTATTTTTATTTTTTTTTTATAGCAATTTAGGTGTTAAAACTAGTGTGTTTGTTGAAGAGAAAATAAAGATATTTGCTATTAACAGGATTTTGTTTTTTACCAGGACCCTAGGCGAGAGGAAAATCCCAATCAAGTTTAGTTTGGGAGTATAAGTAATTTTCTATGTGATTGATATTCTGGAAATTAAGTTATTTTCATATTGATTTGATTTTTCTGCCTTTAGAGAAATTATTTACATATGTTTTTGATATATCCCTGGGGGAATATACTCAGTATAAATAAGACTCCACATGAAGAGTAAGTATAACAAGTTTATTGTTTGAAAGTACAATGTACAAATAATATATGGACACTCGATTGTATCTTGAATGCCAGAGTGGGTACTCTCGCTTCTACTACTTGGTTACCGCTTACTCGCATCTTTTATAGACCGAATAAACCATTCACAGGGGGTTTCAGGATCTTCTTCTATATCTCCTTCCCCTGAGCTAAATTCTTCATCAAATTGTTGTTATGTGTTCGATTGCTAATGAATCACAAACTTTAAATTCACTTCCTGTGAAGATTGTTCCATTGTCACTTACTATGGTATTAGGGACTCCCAGCCGATTAAACACTTTGTTGAGCGCTCTTATCGTATTTGTAGCTGTTGGGTGTTTATATTTGAAAACTTCTAGTCATTTAGAGTAGCTATCAACAATCACCAAATAATATCCATTTAATGGCCCTGCGTAGTCCATATGAATACGTGACCAAGGGATATCCCTCTTTGGACAGGGCTGAGTTCTTACTGGTGGTGATTTGGCTGCTAATTGACACCCTTTACAATGTCTTACCAAATCCTCAATGTCCTGGTCCATTTTCGACCAATACGTGTAACTTCTCATTAATGATTTCATTCTGGATATACCCAGATGACCCAAATTAAATTCTTTCAAAATTTTTCTTTCATAAGACACGTGGTATTACTACTCTTTGTGCATACATCAAAGTTTCGTCACATATTGAAAATGGCGATACTTTTAGTTTTTTTTAAATTTTTCTCGTTCCCTTTCACTTGTTTATTCATCTTGATTATATACTCGTCCGTTTTTGCTGCATTTTCAATTTCTTCCAGCATAACTGGTAATTTGCTAACGGTATTAATCAATACTTCCTTCAGTTCTTGTTCTTGCTTCAGTGCTGCAATCACTGTTTCTTCAGTTCAGCTTTGTCCGGGATTAGTCTCAAAAACTATCCCTGTGTGTGATTTTCTTGGATGGCATATATTGTATTTTGAAGTTGATATTTAATAAAATCACACCCCATCTTGGTAACCTATTTGCAGAATGGGTAGGAACACTTTTTTTCGACCCCAAAATCGACTATAACGGTTTATGGTCAGTTTATAGAACGAATGTTCTCCCATGAATGAATCTATGAAATTTTTTCACAGCATACATTATTGCAAGTCGCTCCTTCTCAATTTGACTATGATTTCTCTCCGCAGGTAGTAAAGCTCTTGGAGCATGAGCTATAGGTTTTATTACTCCATCCTCAAATTTGTATAGTAGCACAGCCCCTATGCCATAATCGCTTGCATCTGAAGTTACAATTAAATCCGTTAACAAGCACTTCTTTATTTTATTAAATGCATTGTCGCATTCTTTAATCCAGCTCTACTTTTTATTTTTACTCAATAACTTATTCAATGGCGCTCTTAATTCATGCATATTAGGAATATATTGTAATAGTTTGCTAAACCAAGAAATGATTGTAGTTTAGATACGTTATGCAGAATAGGCATATTTTTTATGGCTTCCGTTCTTTTTGGGTTCGGTCTTCTTCCTTCATGATCGATTATCTGACCCAAATATTCTATTTTGTTCATACAAAATTCGCACTTTTCAAGTCCGACCTTAAATCAGTATTTCTCAATTCTTTTAAAAACTTCTCGGACATGACTTTTGTGTTCCTCGAAATTTTCGCTCTTTATCATCTAAGTATGCCATTGCATATTCCAGACCAGAAAACATTATATCCATGATTTGCTGAAATAGACTTGGTGCTACCTTCAGACCGAAAGGCAACCGTCTTGGTCGATATAAACCTCTATGTGTGTGAATGGTTAGATACTTTGTACATTCTTCTTCAACTTTGACTTGCAGATAAGCTTCTAATAAATCAATTTTCAAGAAGACTTTGCCTCCATTCAATTTTGAAAATATTTCCTCCGGTATGGGAAGTGGATATGTGTGATCCCTTAGACATTCATTCAGTCCGGTTGAGAAATCCGCGCAGACCCATATCTTGTTTTTCTTTTTCACATAGACTGTAGGTGATGCCCATTCCGAGTAGTCGACTTTTTTAATTACTCCATTTTCTTCTAATCTCCATAACTCTTTGTCTATCGTTTCTAACGATGAAAACGGGACTTTTCTTTTTGGCTTGAATACTGGTTTTACGTTGTCTTTGAGTTCGAATCTCACTTCAGTTTTGGTACAACAACCAAGTTCGTCCGTAAAAACACTATTAAATTTGCTTTTTGACTTACAAAGTTTTCAGTTTGCTTTGACTTTCCCATTCTCGAGGCATTTAACTTACAAAATGCGTTTAGCGGCTTCTCCCATAAATCAAATAAAACTATTAAGTCAATGCCGAATAAATTTGCATTTTTCCCTGCTATGACATAGATCTTCGAAAAAGTGTTCAAACCTTTTTCCCCATTTGCCTTGCTTTAACAATATTTTTTTGCAAAATGTCCTGCTGTTATACAATTTGTTTTTGCACATCTGTCTGTTGTTTCTAGAAATTTTCTTGTTGCTATACAAACTTGTTGTACTGCGGCGCCTAGCATTTTTGTCAATTCTGTTAATTGTTCTATATTTAAACAAAATCCAACCAAACAGTTGACCAACAATTAAATAGTTTTGGCCAGAAAGACGTTTTACTTTTTCTTTCAATGAGGAGAGGGGAAAGCCAAAAAACTACTTTTTTTTTTTTTTTTTTTTTTTCCCTAAATGCCAGTGTTGGTTTTTTATTTATTTGTGCTTGTTTGAAGTACTTCAAATCTTTGTTATATTTCCGGGTATGTTGAAAATTTTTTGTTTTTCTTCAACTGGTCCACCTAATACAGTGACCAAAAAAACTCTACGTCGTTCGTCCAATCTTATAGATTGGATAGAAGTTCGTTTTTACGAATCCTTTGTTGCCAAATCTGGTATAGATTTGGGTGTGAGTCCTCGAATCCCTCGTCGCCAAATCTGATATATCCCTAGGGGAATATACTCAGTATAAATAAGACTCCACACGAAGAGTAAGTATAACTAGTTTTTCGTTTGAAAGTACAACGTACAAATAATATATGGACACTCGATTGTATTTTGAATGCCAGAGTGGGTACTCTTGCTTCTATCACTTGGTTACCACTTACTCGCGTCTTTTTAAACCGAGTAATCCATTCACAGGGGGTTTCAGGATCTTTCACTATATCAATTTTTAAAATTGTAATTAGAATTTAGGAAAGAATAATCATAATTCCACAAAATGATACCAAATTTATTGAAATTAGACAATCCAAAGAAAAGTTATTGGCTTTAAAGTTTCCTTTCATCCTAAGTCAGATTTCCTTTTCTTTAGAGGTGTATTAAAATTAGTGTGGGTATGAGAAAATATGTTTGGTACCACAGGATGCAAGGCTACAAGAAAATATTAATGTTTAACCTTGATTTTTATCATTTCAGAGTATTTGGAATATTGTCTTTATCCTTATTGTATTCATGTTTCAGCCTTCTTAGGGAGTTTTTTGTTGAACTGGGAGTCTACTCATTACTTCTAATTGAACCCTTTATTTAATCCATGTGGTAGATAATTCTAATTCTGTTAACCATAATCAGGTACAGATTTTTAAGCTGTAGTCTGGATTGAACCTGTAACCTCCAGATGATTTCACTTATAACTTTAACCCAAATGTCTATATCCATTATGTGTCCTGCTGGACAATTCAGGACCTGACATTGATAGAAAGGAAGCTATCACAGGTCCTTAGTAAGAATAAAAATGTCATACTACAAATGAAATACAAACAGCTAACTCAACATTGCAGATTCGCTGCAGATACCTTGCTGAAAGAAAGCACCTTTTTATACATATGTGTATTATTGGTTTAATGTTACTTTCATTATATAAAAAACGAAAGTAACATTAAACCGAAAATTATAAACTTCTCTACACACACAAGTTAAATAAAAACGAAATAAACTTACTCAAACTAGGTCTTAAATTTTGCCCCACTCCAAGAGGCAGCATAGAACTAAAAAAAAAAAGGCCTCAAAGAATTTGAATGAAAATTTAGACTAATAGAAAAATTCAAAAATAAAAGATACAGATGACTCCCTTGTAAAGAATAAGACCAAATTCTTCCCAGATAAAAACAACACTAGTGAACTATACACATTCTTCAAGAAATTATGGAATATTAACCTAAAAGAAAAAACAATGTAAAATAACCTCTCACAAAAACAAAATCAAGCCTTAAGAAATATACAGAAAAATGAAAATAATTATAAAAGAAGCAGACAAAGGAAGTGTCATAGTCATCTTAGATAAAGCGTGCTGCAAAACAAAAAATCTAAGAAATATTGAAAGATAAAGCCAACTACAAACTGATACGAACATAGACAATAATATAATATAAAAAATCACAAAATTCTGCTGAATACACAATAAATCACTGAGTAAAAAAGAAAGACTTCTTAACTTCTATGGACTACCAAAAATTCATGAGTCCAAACAAATAAAAAATACCGTAGAAACAAAAATCCGAATATATAGAAATCTTGAATTTAGACCCATTGTAGCTGGCCCGTCGTGATCAACTTAGACTTAGCAAACTAAGACATTTTACTTCAACCTTTTCTAAATAAAATAAAAGCTATATGAAGGACAACAGATTTTTTTTAACTCCATACTAGAAAAAATTGATCCAATGCATTCAGTCACATTTAACATCACAAACCTATATAGCAATATCCTCCATGAATTAGGAAAAGAAGCCATCTCATTTTGGATAGATAAATACCCAAACACATTACACCCAAGCTTTAACAAAAAATGTATCATAGAAGGTATAGAAGTAATCCTTAATAATAACTCCTTCCAATTCAATAACATTAACTATATCCAGACCCTAGGAACTAAAAGGGTGCCAACATACGCTACCCTAACCCTAGAATATTTAGAAGAAAACCTATATGAAATGAGGTAAAAAATATGGCGACAACAGAAGAATTTACCGAATCATGGAAAAGATATTTGGATAATTGGTTCATATTCTGGAAATGCCCATGGGGAGACATCAACAAATTACAAAACCTACACCCCAAAATAAAATTCACTATGGAACACACCTCAAAAGAATTACCATCTTAGACATCCTTAAAAAAAAGTAAATGGCCAAATCATCACAGATATCCACCACAAACCAAAAGACACCCAACAATACCTCCACTTCAAAAGCTACCACCTCCAAAGTTATAAAATACATCCCTTACTCTAGAATGTAGAATATGCAATAATCTCGGATAAAAGCCTAAAAAAAACCTCACCTTTACACAACTCTAAACCAGAGAGGATTCTCAACATTACAAATAAGGGATTCAATTTAGAAAAAATGCCACAAAGAGAATTAAGGACCCCCCCCCAAAAAAAGAGAAACCCCTAGCATACGTCGCAGCCTACAACAAAAACAACCCAGAATTATTCACAGAAATAATGAAAAATCTAGAACTTAAAAACAATGATGAAATCAAAGAAATATGAAACAACAAAAATCATTAAAAGCCAGAGTCAAACCAAAGAATACTCACCCCTTTTACATTTGGAAAAAAAAACAATACAAAGGGTTACCAAATGCAATAATAAACTATGTAAAATGTGATCAAAGAAAAATCCTATAACTTTCAAAACACAGAAATAAAATTTAAAATAAAGACTTAATCTGCAATTCAAAAAATCTAGTCTACATAGCTTTGAATGTAGTAAATGCAAAGAAATATACATAGGGTCAACACAGGCCCTTAATACCAGGACATCACTTCGCAAGAGTAAAATCATAATAGAATACAAAATTAAATGTATGAAAACATCTATATCAATGTAGTCAAGGTAAATTTAGAATAATACCAATATATCAAAGATCAACTACACACTACTTCAAATTAAGGAAAAGAAATTTATAGATGAATTTAAACCAAAGTTGAATAAAACATGAAACAGACATACACATATATGTACAATTATTTTTTATTTATATATATATATATATATATATATAAAACATCGAAAGTAAATGAGGTATAAAGTAGGCTGAGAAAAAAAAATGAGAGACCTTCAGAAAAAACACTCATAACCAACTGAAAACCATTCCAACTGCAAACACGGGTGAGTTCAAGTCTCATTAAATATGCAATTAACAAGGCCTTCTACATACATGTACTCTGACAAAAGCATCAAGCTGGAAAGACATACACATGTCAGAAATCCAAAATATACAAATCTGCATGGACCTATGCATTTTAAAAGAAATATATTGTATATGTGTATGTGCAGTTAAGCAACAGTTGTTCATTTAAGCATGTTTCATTAAATGAGACATTTTGTCAATAAGTTACATAAGATCCTTTAAATTTTTTTTGAAGCGTCTTAGTTTCAGGTTGGAATTGGTAGATGAATTTCCCCAAATTGTCCCAAGCGCTTCCAGACCATTTGTAGGCCATCATCTGGGGTTGCTTCCTTGTGTAAGGTGAGTTTATATTTTTTAAAATTCATTCAGCGAACCATCTCTCCGCTCCCCAAACCATAACCTTATGAAAGACTAAGGAAAAAAAAATTTCTCTACTTATTCTCTGTATTGTAGAAAAAAAAAACTTATATCTAAATATTTAATGTATTTAATGAATAAATTCATTCTAATCCCATAGTCGTTAAATATTTAATCGACCTAAGGGT